>JANHFX010023845.1:0-26853 GCA_027560015.1 Chloroceryle amazona
CCAGCTTAGTGTCATCTGCAAATTTACTAACGGTACACTCGATTCAGGTCATCAGTAAAGATGTTGAATAGAACTGACCCCAGCACTGATCCATGCAATGATAAACTATGAAAGATCTTCCAGTTCTTCCTATCTGAACTGAAAGTTCTGGCATGCCAAATCAGAGGAGATTAAAAAACAGTGAATATTATTGTGGTGGGTGGGCCTTGGATGGATGCCAGACACCCTCTCCACCATGTCAAGTTCTATGTCAGTCCCCCTTCACAATAGGTCAGGGGCAGAAAATACAATTAGTGAGCTCATGGGCAGTTTAATGGGAAAAGCAAAGACTGCACACAGAACCAAGGCAAAATGGAAGAGATATGTTCTCTACTTTCCATTAGTAAGCAATGTCCAGCCACACTTCCTGGGAAGCAGGACCTCAGGATGTGTAGTCTTTGTTTTGAAAGACAAATGCCTTAACTACCCATCCCCTCTCCTCCTGCCCCCTGATGCCCTTTCTCTCAAATTTTATTGCTGAGCATGACATCATATAGTAGGTTATGTCCCCCCCCAACCTTTTTCCCACCTCCAGCCTACTGGCCTTGGGTGGAGAAGGTTGGAGATGCCTTGATGCTCAACAAGCACTGTTCAGCAATAGCCAAAACACTGGTGTGTTGTCAACACCATTCTAGCCACAAATGCTAGAGCTAACTGTAAGGGAAGTTAACTCTGTCCTGGACAGATCCAGTACAATTACAAAAATGCCAGTTTACACTTTTCTTTTTATGCAAATGGCCTTCTACTCTATGATAGACCATCAATATTTGGAAAACTTGGTACAAATTCCAAAGTAGATCGCTTCTATCATTTACAATCTCAGTTCCCAACAAGGAAAAGAAATAAATTGGCAGTTAAACCTCTTTAACAAACAGATTACTAAATGAATTCTAATCTACCTTCTAGGCCCTCGGGTACAATATCAGGCTTTACATTCAGATGGGGCTTGTCAATATGATACGTTAATGTCACCTTTGGTCCAGAGAAAGTGGTGAAGCAAGCACTCAGTATTTGGAATGTGCTTAGGAAGCCTGTAAGAGAAGGTAAGTGTTTAAAGCACTGTTTTAAGTTACCCTGAATTAAGCATCATGAATTTTGCACCTCCTTCAGTATTTCTGGCAGCTTCCTTAACACATTCATTCTGATTAGGCTCATATAAGAGTTTAAACTCTGCATGGGCCCCATTATTGATATTGCAGAGCTTTTTGCAAGCTTTAGCAGAAATGGTAAGCTTTGAGGAAAAGAAGCCTGTTAATTAATACTGAACTGTCTGTCATAGATTCCTACAGTTATAATCTGTGTGACTGCAAAGGGGTTTGTAATGAGAAAGAATTCTTTTAACATGATTGGCTTAATCATATATTGCCCCAAAATCCATTTCCCAGCATTGGTAGATTTTAGATTAATGTATATATTGAAAAGCATTCTCTTTTCTCTAATTCTCATCATATGGACAGCAATCTTCTGATAGGAAATACTCTTAAGAATATCAGTGAGAAATGTATTTGATGTCTGGCTTTTCCCACATCAGAAGAGCTGAAAAGTATATATGTATAAAGAAATAAAATACATTTAGGAAAGCATACCAGAAAACACAGAACACCAATTGAAGAGCATGGAAAACCATGGTAGCAATAAACAAAGAGCTATTTATGAATTGTCATTAGTGCCTCAGGTGTGGGAGAGAGGTGCAGATAAATTCTGTCTTTTACACTCATTTATTTTTTTCAGTAGCTTTGTAGTTTGGTGACCCAATTCACAAACTATGTGAATTATTCCAACCTGACTCGGCTAAGACATGTCTTTTTAGGAAAGATTTGAGAACATAAACTCTTGTCAGCTGTTGTGCAGATACACATGTGTGCAGAGGTTAACATCACCTGCCTTGTTATAATTCCTCCCATAGTATCAGAGGAGCATGACAGATTTCCTCCTCTTAGCTCTTGGGTGATCTTAGTGCAATCTCAGATTAAACTTGAATTCTATCATTAAATGATCCATCTATACCTACTAACTCTTGCACCTTACGGTTAACAACTTTTGATGAGGTGACTGCTATATTGCTACACACGGACAACAGCATTTTTCTAAATCCTACAGAAGCTTAGTTAGGGAAAAGGTATTCGGGTGTAATGCAGTTGTGTTTAGCCCTCTTTTTTTTTCCTTATAGTCCTACTGAGATATTTAGTTAATATGTAGTTGATTTAATTTCTTGAATATGGAAAAAAATCAAACCTGCGGGCTAAATGAAGTAAAGAGGAGGACAAACTGATCCTACCCACTGCTTTAATAAAGCTGTTATTGCTTTTTCAGTGGGAAGAGGGGAACTTCTCTCCCACTTCACTTGCACTCCACTATGGACAGCAGCCTATGAGTCACTGCCTTGAAGAGATAGTGACTTATTTTAATTACCCTCAATGAACCCTGCATTTGCAAGAATGAGTCATAGCCTAATGCAATTTCATAAAAATTATATAAGAAGTATTTTAAAGTGATGCCTCGTAGCTTTGCCTATTTTATTCATTCTCCAGGCTGACTGGAGAACATGATTCATCTTAAATGAGCAAGTATATATATTATTTACTAGTAATAATTACTTCTGTTATTTATAAATAGTGTGCATGGCTCTCCACAGATTGACAATATAATAAGGTTCCTGAGCCCAGAGACATGCAGCACATGGATGCAGACATGAGAGTGACTAAAAATACGGTGTGTGAGATTGGTGCTATGATAAACAGGCAGAGCAGCTCTCTGAAGAGTGTTTTTTCTTACCTTTTAATGAATAATGTTGGGTTACATCAAGTGTTCCCAATCATGTATAGGGGTGCTAATGGCCAGGGGAGTGCATGAAGCAGAAAGGCAGGCAGTGCAATTTGAAGAGACGTGTATAAGACCTGGGGATAAAAAGACATCAAACCTCCTTTCTTCTCTTTTATTGCAAACACCTTTTTGTTGCAGTTGCAGTATTTTCTGGAGGGCTATCAGGCTGGACCAAGCATTTACTTGTAAGGATTTCAGGAGCTTGCTCACTGGAGAGTGTGTGTGTTTTCACTTGACACTGGGAAGGTCATCTTTTATTAAGGAACTGATTAGATAGTGCTCTGGTAACAATGTACTGTTGTTAGAAGACAGTATGACAACACACAAGATGTACATACCCTTTTAGATGCTCGTGGGATTTTTGCTTTACTCTTTTGAAGGAAAGTGGGTAAGCATCACACAGCACAGTGGCATATATGCTGTGTTAGAGCATGTAATCCCTGTATGGGAGCCTGTTGCTAGGCAGAGTTGTGGTGGCTTTATTTGAACTGTAGAAAGCTAGTTTAGGCGTGTTTGCATGCTGCTGGGGAGGAGCTCATTTATGAAAAAGGAATTTTCTTTGTTTTCTATCCAGCTGCCCATTGCCTTGGGCTACCTTCCTTGGGTGGTGTCTATCTACTTACCATAACAAGGCTTGGTCTTCTTGCTCAGCTGGTGTTTGCTTGCCCAGCACTCTTAGCATAGATATAGACTTTGGGGAAAGTTTGGTTAGGAAAGTTG
Source organism: Chloroceryle amazona (assembly GCA_027560015.1). Classification (NCBI taxonomy): domain Eukaryota; kingdom Metazoa; phylum Chordata; class Aves; order Coraciiformes; family Cerylidae; genus Chloroceryle; species Chloroceryle amazona. Next base: position 3,583 of record JANHFX010023845.1, read on the forward strand.
GTGTAGATGAATGATTACAATATAGCACTCTTTATGGTAACCTAATTACTCATAGATGCAACTAAAACTAATGAATGTGCTTTCCACTGTTAAAATGAAACAAATATTTACATTGTCCCAGGGTGATTTGAAAGTGCTGTTATCATAATGTTCTCTTTAGGACAAGAGATAAGGTACACGGTACAAACTCACAGAAACTGTGGCTCTGCATAAAGAAATGAATCCATAGGTCCTTGGTCACAGGCAAAGTATCAACAACAAGACCATTCTCACTCCTGTACAAACAAGCAGCTTGGCTTGCTTTTGTTTCATTCTAGCCAGTAGTTATGATAGACAGTTTATGCATGAATGCCAGTAGCAGAGGGCTTGCTATAAGAAAGGTGTTTGGAGCAGAGACTTGAAAGATGAATGAGTCAATGAGTTAATGGAAAAGAAAAGCTTTTTCATTTATATGTAGACTATTATTGCCTGGTATGTCAATTTTATTTCTGAAAGGATTAGCTGGAGCCAGGAGGTTTAAGCTATAAATCAAAATACATGCAGGTATAGTGAGAAACAGGAATGAACAGAGTACTTTTTAAATCATTCTGTCCACCTGCCTATCATTACCATGAAGTATGTCATCCTTATTGGATTTGATGAGGAATATACCTGAGGAATATACCTGAATCGTTTATTACTATGGTGCCCATGAAATAAATGTGGAAGAAGAAACCAGCGAGGTTTCCAGAAGGGCTTGGTCTGTCAGCAACTGGTTTTAGCTGTGGTTCCAGGTTTTTTCTTTTTGCTCTGATTCCTTGAAGAATATGGTGATGATAAGTGTCTTTTCCTATGCTGAGATCATTGAACACAGTAGTATTTGCAGTATGTTATCTCTGGCAGAGGGACTTCTACTGAGCGTTTACTACATGGGATGTTGTTTGTTGTTTGTTAAACAGCCACTTGGTGAGAGAGTATTAAACCATCACAAATACTGTAAATTTAACTCACATCTGGCTTGACTCATTTGGCCACAAATTATCTGCAAACTATTTTTTTTTCTCTCCTTGTAAGTAACTGCCAAGGATATGGGGAAGGGGCAAAGACCAGATTACCAGTGGCAAACACTATTGGTTGTAATTTTCTTGGTAGTTTGCATGCTGGCCCTGAAAAGTACAGTTTCTATCAAAGCAAGCGAGAGTTGCTGCCAGAGCTGTCCTCTGTCCCTCCCTGTATCCTGTCTAAATTTGATACATGTTCTTTTCTGAGTGTTAACAGCAAACACTGCAAGAATGCTTGCAATAAAGACGCTTGACACATCAAATTAAACTGCATAAACCCAGCCCCGCTTTTGAACTGTTGGCTCCTGTAAGGGGGCCTGCGGCCACTGGCGCCTGTAGCCGGATGACAGCTCGTTATACAACAGTGAAACAACAAAGTTGACTCCTGAGGAGCCTGGTGCTTTGTTCTACAAAGGCTGGGGAGAGAGAAGCGGCTGCTTCCGTGGAATAACTCCATTGTTAGAGAGACAATACTTGGACACGAAGCACACATATCTTTTGAAACCTCGGGGTCTAACATGGGTCTCTTACTTTCACTGTAGCAAGCATGTGACATGCTTGTAAAAGACACACACACAACTGGCAAAAGCTAATGGTGCAGAAAAGTTGGGGTGATGTATACATAACATCTTTGTAAATGCTTCTGGCTTTGTTTTCAGGACTTTCTACAGACCCTGTGTATGAAATCTGTGTGAGTGGCCAAGTCATGATGCTAAGAGTAGATGCAACTGTTCCTAGAAGAATTACCTTTTCTTTTTCTTCATAATACACTGGAAAAAAATAGCAAAGATGGAGGTGAACTAGAAGAAGTCATGGAGTGAAGAAATGTCATCCAGCTTTTAAAGGGTATTCCTGAATTATTTCTAAAGCTCTGTTCTAGTGATCCAAAATGCAGGACCTGACAGAAACAGAGGGTATGAATGTCTTCAGACAAGTGAAGCACAGCTGATTCCAAGTGCAGTGAATAAAGTGCTTGAACACCGAAGCCTGAGTGTTTGTCCATTTCTTTACCTTGGCTGAAGATGAAAGGTTGGTAAGAATACTTATGAATAAATTATGACTGAATATTTGTTAGCATATGCCATTTCACCACTGCCAAAACAGCATTGCAAAGCAATATGTGCACTGACAAAATTGGAGAGAGAGAGGAAGACTAAAAGTTTTAAAGTATGAGAAAGCCACTTTGCTGCTTCTAGCTAAAGAAGTGAAGCTCTGCTTTTAAACAGAGCCAGGGTTTGTAACAAGCTCACCTGTGTGTTTCAGATTTCAGACTGAAAATAGGTTTCTTGAAACAAATGTGATTTGTGAAGGTGGCTGAAGAGGATTGCTTTCAATCTGCGCTTGCACAGAACTGGAGGATTGGTTTTTGTTAATGTGCTGTTTCGATAACATAAATATGGGAACTGGACCAGCCCTCTAAAATGCTGAGGCTCTGATTGAGGTGGTTTTCTTGTTATGGGTAGGGTTGGACTCGGTGATCTAGGAGGTCCTTTCCAAACATGAATATTCTGTGATATCTCTGAGAGCACCAAACATGTGAGTGAAGTTAAATGTGGTAAGATGAGGAGAAGCTGTAACACCAGGGAAAATACACTCCTGGTTGACCTGCTCCTCTGGCTTCATTGTAACTTACCCCGCAGCTTCTCCTGTTTGCTTGGACTTCTCTGTCACAGCCCTGGATCACACTTTTCTCAAAGACCTGAGCAGGAGAGACAATGGTGCTGTGTGGCAAGTACCAGCAATGCAAAGCTGGATCATCAAGGTGGGGTGTAAAGAAGTAGATGTTGTGTTCAGTCAGTGGGACTGACTCGAATCTAGGGTTTCTTCCTAAATGATTAGTTTTAGAATTCTTCAGAGTCTGTCACACTGTTCTGTCCTGTGTTCATATTTTTCTCTGGTGTCCCTTGTTCAAAATATTTAACAGCATGTCCTCCTTTGCTGTTTGCCCAGGTGGAATGTTTGCATTTACCTCACCCACGTTATAGAGTGACTTAAACACTTTCAGTTTCCCTAATAAACTATTTCTGGCACGGAGGTTGCTCCTGAGGTTATTATAAACAGGGCTGAGCTGTGCAAGTGCCTGGACAATTAGAGTATCTTTTTATGAGAACTCAGAGTATTACCTTAGAGGAACATGTTCCTTGCCTGATGACTACCCCAAAAGCAGGCAAGTTGAAGGAAAAACAAAAGACACAATATTTCAAAACATGAAAATTACATCACCATGAACATCAAACATCCAAAGAGAACATAGCACTCTAATATCATGAATCATTTGAGTGAAATCAAAACCTCTCCCTGAACCCATGGGGTGACTCCATAACACAGTTTCCCATGCAAATAATTGTAGGAGGAAACTTTCCTGGTCAGGTCTGTCAATCTAATGACAGGTTCTTGTCTGAAGACAAGGAATTAAATCTCTCCAGAAATTTTCAGCATCTGTCATTTTAAAATCTGTCTATTCATAAAACCAAACAAACACAACAAAAAACCCCACGCCAGACAAACAAAAAACGAAAACCAACCAACCATTCACTTTGAGTACTTTTTTGAGGGTTTTAGATATTTTCCCCATTTTCTTCTGCCCCCTTGTCCCCTTTAACTTCACTTAGGAAGTGAATTGTGTGTTAGATTTACATCATATTGGAAGCTGGGGACAATGAAACTGTTTTGGTATAGAATCTGCTGAGGTGAAGATCAATGTGGTTGGCTTTTTATGTTTGACTGTGAAATGCCTAACAAGAAGTCCGTGACCAGCTTCAATCAAATTGGTTTGCTTACTGCCTGCTATTTAAAAAAAAATATTTTTAGACTGTCAGCTCAGTCATATTATGGTGGGTTTTGTTCAGTGATTTGATACAAGGAGAACATATGTCAATAAAAAAAACACTCAGGACTTATGTCACTTCAGACAATACCCAGGATGTGAGCACAAAGTTCTTGGAGGCAAAAGGAAAATGCTTTATCCTGCCTCTTCAGCTGGCCCTCCATGGACTGACAGGAAACCAAAGCACACAACACCCTCCAACAAAGGGGCCCTGATGTTCAGAATGGACAAAAAAATAGAAATGTTACTGATGACACGCACCATTGGTGAAGAAGGTGCTACATTTTCCATGTGGATGTTCAGTAAGGACTTAAAATTCATTGCAAAATTCAAAGTTGATTTGTGACATCCCAGCACTTTTCTAATGATGCTTACAAATCTGGGCAACCTGCTCTGGTTGCAGATGTCCCTGCTCCATTCAGGGGGGTTGGACTAGATGACCTTGAAGGGTCCCTTCCAACCCAAACCATTCTGTCATTCTTTGACTCTATGAAATTGGAAAACAGACCGTTCAATTGGTCTTTGTTGTGCAGCAACACAGGAAAGTACTGGCCGAGTTCAAATCTTTCAAAACTGCCCCCACAAGCAGTTAATTTTGAGAGCTCTCACTCCTGATATTTCAAAACAGCTAAAAAGAATTGTACCTCGTATATGACTAATCCTAAAATCCATTGAATGATTGGAATATCCCATCATAGGAGTAAATCTTGGGAGATTATCTCCTTCATGTGAGAGGCAAGTTCTAACAGCTACAAAATAAATCCCTCCTATTCCTTGGGTCGCTTGTGATAATTTGTGTGCCAATGGCAAGGGAAAGGACAATTTGATAGAGTTGTTGGAGAAGCATTTTGCTGATGGCATTTCCTATAGGCAAATTGACTGGTCTACAATTCCCCTGCTAGAAAACAGCCTGCAGCAGAGATTGCAAGTTTTAATGTTGACGTGCAATTGTTGCAGATTTTTAAGCTTGCATGAAAAGTGTAACGTTAATGCCTTGTAAAGTCTTGTCTTTGTCACAGCTTCCTAAAATTTTTGCAGTTGTTTGTACAACATGTCACATGGTCTTGCCAGAGAGAACAACACTGGACCTGTGATTGAAGTGCCAGGTTTGCTGTGCAGCATAAAGTTTGAATGGCATTGTCTGTGCAGGACCTAAGACAAATACCTGTCCTCCCAAACCAAATTCACTACTTCCCCTGGTCAGTCTCTTCTGCAGCCCTCACTGGGTCTGCCAAGACCACAGATGAGCTTTTTGAACCTCTCTTTCACCGTGTTACTTTTCTGGATGGAAAATGAAAATAGTTTTATAACTACCAGCTTTGCACACAGGGCTCATTTGGAAGTGACTGGAACGTATCCAATTTTTGTCTTCCTGGATGTTCACCAGATAACAACCTCGTTGGGCTGTGTCTGGACTATTTTTGTCTCAGAAGCCTGGAGATGAATAGCTCTGTATGTTATTACAGCTTTACTGGGCCATTAAGCATTGCTCCCAGTAAAAATATCAAAATTCTGCAGCCTTCACCCCCATAATTATATTTTCATTTCATTTAGCCCAAGGAGAGCAGGAATAACTTCCTGCAGTGCTGTAGGGTTCTTTTCTTGAGAAAACTTGAGGGAAACCTCTCCCATATGCGTGTTGTCTGTACCATGGCTTATTGGTCTGTATTCTTTTTTTTTAACCAATGCTGAGACTAATTTAATTTTGTAAGTATTCTCACTCACGGTGTCATCAAATTAATGCTGCCTGTCAGCTGATAACTTGTACCTTTTATAGAACATACTGCTAATTAGTGAAGAGTGATGCTTAAGCAGCAGGTCAAAGCAGGTCTGACACTAGAGATATATGAATCAGTGTGAGGCTCTCAACCTACAAAATTGTGTACAAGAGGAAGTGGTTTGTTTCCATATTATTTATATTTGTGTTGAACAAAATAATTCTTCCAGGGACCTATGAACTTAGAGATAGACATGCCAGGTCAAGAACCATTTCTATGAGAAGAATTTGGATCAGATATACACTTCATCAAAACTCCTTGGTTAGTGCCAACATGCTGTAATAAATCACATAAAGCCATGGAAAATATCCGTCTGGTTTACAAAATCTGTCTCGAGGAAAGGAGAGGTTTTGGTTTTGTATAAGCAGCCACTGGACTATTTTCCACTGGACTATTTCTTTGCTTAATGAGTCCCAAATGGAAGCAAGGGGGTTCTCTCCAGAGTCTTAATCTGAGCAGAACTTGCTTACCTTAGAGGCTATAAATTACATTAATAGTAGATAATCTTTTTGCAGATTGCCCTTAGGTGTCCTGGTTGTATTGTCAGCTGCCTGTGGAGGGGGGGCTGATTAGTGAAGAGGGACAACTGTTTTATTTCCTCATCCCTTGCAGTAGGCCAGGATCCTGAACTGCTGCTTTTGATCGATTCATTCTGACAGTTCATGGAAATTACAGTGCAGCCTTTTCTGGGGCAGTCTCTAGTTTCAAAAAATGCATTTTAATAGCTTGATACCTCTCCATGAATGTGAATATGACCTGGTAATTTGCTGCTGAGCTCCTGAAATCACATCTTAACGTTCCACTGTATACAATCAACTGTAAAGTACTACATAAATAGGAAGGACATTTGGATTAACTGCAAGATGACAGTGATTAAGATCCTAGTCTGGGTTCTGGATGCTCTCTTTCAGCAGTGACTTCCCGTGTGGCTCAAAGGAAATCAATAAAGGTTAGGTTTCTCCATCCCCTAGGAGAACTGGGCTTTAGCTTCTCTGTGCAGTCTGCTAAGGAACCACAGCATCCTTCCATTGCACCTGTCCTCTAAGAGTATACATTTCCAGAGTCTGAGCTCAGGCACTGAAGATACAGATGCATATCTCCTCCATCAATCAATGGGAAGTTAGGCTAAATCGAACACAAGTCCTGACTTCTCTGGGCTGTTTCCTATGGTGTGAGAAGAAGGGAGAAGCAAGAGAGGCTGAACTGGAAAAATTCTTGCTGGTGTTTAGTGAAGTAGGTTATGAGGAATGTCCTCATAGGACTGGGCAGAAGATTTGGTCGTACAAGAACATGGGTAGGGGATTGCTTTTTTGTCTGTCTGCAACTTTTACCAGTTAGCTCTAGAGCAGCCTCTGCCTGTAAGTACCTCTGTGTCTAAAAGCCCTTGCTCAGGGAGCTATAGCTCTCTGTGCACCTGCTTGGATTCATTACCAGATACTTTGCAGAGAGCAAAGACCTGAGGCTGTCAAAGGAATAGCGAAACATGCAAACTCTGAACAAATGCTGGGGCAATTAATTTCTACTTTGTCTCTTATGCAAGATGTGCCTATGGGGTGTCATCTGACACATTAAAAAAAATGGCACCAGCTACCATTTACCAGAGGCTTACTGTCCTAAATCCTACTTCGGTTACAGCACATGTCCAGTCATGGTCAAAAAGTGATGAACAATTTGTTTATCTCCTTTCTGAGACATTTAAGGCTCACTGATTATTTTTGTTGTGCTGTGTGTCTGCATTGTGTCAAGTGACTGGACAGGAAAGGACTCATGTGAGGTTATAGAGGGATTGAGTAGCAGACAGCTACATTTTCTCTTAGGAAGACCCAATAAGGTGCAGCAAAACTGCTCTCATTCTTGGTGGCTTCTTCCTTACTCCATGGCCGGGTGTTGGAGGTCATCAGAATAAGGAATGCCCTGACAAAGCTGTTTGTGTTGTTTTGTTGTTGTTGTTTTGAGTTGTTGGGGTTTTTTCTTTTGGTTGTTGCTTCAGCACTTTTTGTTTTGTTAGACTTTTTATTTTTATTTTCTTTTTAATCTGGAAAGGGGGTAAAAATCAACATAATTACACAAGGAAAGATAATTATTAGAACCTAGAATTCAATTTGCCTGACCTGACAATGCTCCTGTGAAATGTTGTCTGTGGTATTTTCCAATGTGAGTAGATGTTAAATTACATTATAAATGTATATGATGGATTAAATGGATGACCATACAATCACCTAAGACTTATGCTGCTGCTTCAATGCTTGCAGTAATAAGCCCTATAATATTTTTTGTTGTTCTGCAACCCATCCAGAAAGAACTGCCTGTCACGTGTTATAATTTTGTGGTTTAGCATGTCCTGTAAAGGTAATTTTTTTGAAGAATCAATGGCAAATTAGCTTGATTTTCTAAATCAATATTACTTTACCATACCCACGCCATTTACATTATGTAAAAAAAAAAAACATTTGCAAATTTGAGACATTTAATTGCTGACCAGTGTTCCAGACTCATGTCAACTGATTAACGAGCTACCAGGCAGTGATAGCTTAGTGCTGCCTTCATTTCTAGTCAAGGAGGTTATGCTTGGCAGGCATCACTGTTCTTTTATGTTCAGCCAATAAATACTTTCCAAACTGATACAAAATAGAGTGGAGTATGGAAGTAATGTCTTGAAGTAGAATGTTCTGGTTAGAACTGTCTGGCATATGTGGAGAGGTGAAAAAATACTTGGTCAAATTACATCTTCTATCACAGACTACTAGGTACCTTGCTTTAGTATGGTAGTACTTAATGATGAACAAAAAGAACTTTCCTCAATTTATCCACTCTGCTTAGATTTCTGAACATCTGTGGCAATGACCACACGTACACATGGGCTCCCCTAACAACATGCTTTGAGGTTTATTTAAAAAACAGGGATGAATTCCTTTGGCCTCTGCCAAACCTCTGGTAAGGACCATGAGAAAAGATTTTAAGCAACTTTAACTAGGTCTTCCAGCAATGTACATCTGGGCAAACCTTTCCTCTGTCTTGCTTTTTTTCTTACTTTTATTGACCTTCACTTAACACGCTTGATTTTCATAAGGTATATATGAATACTTGTTGCTATGTTCTTTATCCCTCAGTGATTACACAGATTGGATGCTCCATGATGTCAATAAAGGAGTTGCAATGTCAGGCTTTTGGGAACTAAATTATGTGATCAGCCAAGATATTTCAGTGTACAGATCTTGCTCGTTAGATGTATCAAGCGCAATCATGCGCTTGTGGGAACTAGAGGTTAGGTATGAATAACTTAGGGCTCAGTCATTTGAGACCTAAACAGGCTGAAGAGTTGGGCAGAGTGGATTCTAAAGAAGTTCAAAAAGGGCACGTGTAGAATCCTGCACCTGGAGAGGGATAACCCCAGGCATCAGTGCAGGTTAGGGGTTGACATGCAGGATTTATTTATACCAGTATGAATAATTGTAAGCATCTATCTTCAAACTTAACACACTCCAGAACATTTTGAAGGTTCCAGTTCTACAATTTCCATCATGCCAACAATAAAGCACAAATAAAAATTAAATTAAATTAAATAAAAATCCAGTTCCAATAAGCTTATTGGTTTGCCACTAAGAAAAAGCCCTGAAGAAATTTGACCTTGATTTCGCAAAGCACCTGAGAATGAGTCAGTATGCTTTTGTAATCTTGTTTACAGTATTTTCTTTTCAATTACATCAGGAGCTAAATGGATTTAAAGGAAAGCTACAGCTGCCAGGTCTTTTTCTTGGTAGAATTTAGTACTAAATATGTTACACTGTTGGCTGCCAGAAAGAATAGCTGCCTGGGTGATTGATTCTTGTCCCACTAGAACCAACAGAGCCCTGGTATATTACAAACCCGATGAGAGCAAGACAAGGACAAAGCTGGTTTGGCTTCTTCCTTTCCTGTTGAAGACTCACACCTGGTGCTTCTTCCTCACTTCACCTGTTCTGCGTGGGGCTTTGTGGGAAGTCCCCAAGAGACACCTTTCAGCAGTTACAGACATTGACTGAATGTCTGTTACTTTCACAGGCTTGCTGTAGTCTTAACAAAGCATGTCTAAAAATAACAAAAATAACAATAACAGTAATATTTTGTGCATGTGCCATCAACCCTAAAGACATGAAAGCCCAGCACCTATTGTGCTGACTTAATGATTCTTATAATGATTGGCATGAGAAAGGAACATCATAGTTCCTTTGATACTTCAGGGAACAAAGGCACACTTTTCATCCCCGAGTTTACGTACGGGACTTAAGGGTGAGACTGAACAGTGCAAAGACTTGGCAGTGTCAGTGGGAGAGGGGGAAGGGAGAAACCTACAGCTTTTATTTCTACAAGTGACTAAGGGCTTATTTTTGTTAATATTCCTCTATGAGTTGGACCATGTACTGTAGCACTGTATCACTTCAGATGAAGTTGTTGCAACAGAAAAAAGGTATTTTCCAACTCTTATCCACCCACAGAAGTATTACCAAGAAAGGTCCTTCTAATACATGTGCCTCAGGAAACAAACATTTATGATCCCTGATGTTAGAAATGTGCCTACTAGTACTGGCGTGTTCTGCTCTCCTCTGTCTTTATTTGGACATTTTGCACTTTTTTGCTCTTCTTACGGTTACTGGTGCAGCTTTATTCTTACATGGATCTGCTTTATCATGCCCCTTCAGCTGAACTTGCAAGAGAGCTTCAAATCTCAGCATGCTTTAGCTCTTGGATTACACCAGCTTCCATTTGAATTGAGAATAGAACTCACTGCAAGGCAGACAGGCATGGCTCTGAGGCTTTGGACACAGTCTAGACCTGAGAAGCACTGATGAAATAGGGCAGGATGGATGTCACAAGCTATGAAGCTCCAAAATGTTATAAGATATAAGTGGAAATAGTCGAGGGGAAGGCTCCAGGTCAGCTTTTGCAAAGAACGAAGCCAGCCTGACTGATCAGCTTGCTTCAAAACATTGGGTTCCACTTTTATAGCTGCAAAACAATTAGGCACAGTAATATTTTCTGTTTTCTAGAAATGGAAAGGAACTGGAATATCAGCAAGTTTGGGCCCTTATCAAAAGCAGAATTGCCATTATTTTCAGCAGAATGTATTAACTTTTTATTTGACTTTTTTATCAAAAAGATTAAGAAAATATATCTTTTAATTACTACAGTTATTTCTAGATTTGATTCCATTTTCTTTTACGGCTGTGTCAAGATTTGGTTCTTTACCAGCAGTTGCAGGTCAGGGATGACTGGTCAAGCAGGTTACAGATCTATTGCTGATTTACTATCTCAGAAAAAATATTATTGGGTGAAGGTGATGTTTTTTAATTATGTTAACATGGAATTGCTTCATTTAACCACCAAGTGACTATACAGTAGAGGTTTTAAGTCAAAGCTGTATGGTCATTTTCAGTAATTCCATCCTGAAAAAAACCTTCCAAATAGTTACTACTTTAAAGTGTACAATCTAACTGCAACATATTTGTATCACATGAATATTCAGATCATTTGGGTGTTTATTTTAATAGAGTCCAAGTGCATTTCACCAATATTTAGCCATTAGACATGAAGGCAACAATTCTTCATTACCTATGTCCTGAGCAAGTGAAAAGTCCAAGTTTCTTTAGCATGTTAACTTGATATCTGAGAAGCACTGTCCAGTCTTCTGGACATCACCCAGGGTTAGCACAGTGGGACAGAGGTATTCCACACTGGGTTGTTATGCTGTCTGCCACCACAAGCAGTGGTAATAACTACACCAGCATTTATCTATGTTTGCTGTAAATTTATGTCCAAGCTCACATAACTCGCATACCAACTTTCTAATTGCTTGGGTTAAAGCTTCCAAAAAGGCTCTCACTTAGATGCTATTTATTCTTAATGTTTTAATGGTGATTTTTAGCATTAGAGAGCTTAAGGTATGACCTGTGGTGTTTATTGCCATTTATGGTGACTCTTAGAAGAAAGCTATCTTTTGGCCAGAGAATAGAGGGAAAGAATGCTGTAGCAAGGCTTTTTTTCTACCTTATCTCTATTTCTAAAGTTCCATGGCAGTATGAATATGATTAAAATAATTAATACTTATCATTTAATATGAACGTTTAAAGTAGATTTCCTTTAAGTTCTTCAAAAGAGGGGAATGTAGAATAGCAACAGACTGCTCTTAAATGTTTATCTCTCTCATCCATCTAGTATTTGCATTCAAACATCTCAGATAGAGAACACGGGCGAATAAGCTTATGGAATACCCTTCCTGGAGACAAAGCTTCCTATTGGTCTTGCTTTAGAGCATTTTGAGAAAGAATATAATGTCACATTGTGCCAGGCAGTTTCCTGATCCTGATCACTGAGCAGTGTTATTATCATTGTATTACTGGAATAGAAACTGTGGCAAAAGTTGTCGAGGAACCTTTCCAGTACCAGCTGTTCTGCAGCGAGGCTGGGTATTGATGCTGAAAAAATAGTGCCTTATAAGCAGCAGCAGAAAGAGAGATGCTCCAGGGTGCCAGACCTTCTTGATCGCCAAAACCTTCCTCTGAAACCCCGGACCTGACAGAGCAGGGGTACCCAAGGTCGCCGGGGGCAGAACAGGGGCAGGATGCAGCGGTGGGTGCGGCGATGCCCGGTGGGTGATCCCTGAGAGAGGGCAGAGTCCCAGCTCCACATCTCAGCTTCCTGGGGTGCTGTGTGCAGTCGTGGCAGTGGGAGGCAGGGATGGAAGGAAAGAGCCCACAGCCCCTTTGGGGTGCCAACCAGCAACAGCCGTGATGGCTTAGGGACGTGGTTTAGTGGTGGAATTGGAGGTGCTGGGTTAATGGCTACACTCGATGACCTTAGAGGTCTTTTCCAACCTAAATGATTCTGTGTTTCTATGACGTGACGCTAAACAGTGAATAAAATGCAGTCTCTCCAAATGTGTCATTGTGTGCCCACTTCCTAAAAAGCATCCCACAGCAGTGATGCAGATCGTTGTCACAGTGATGAGTAAGACCGGGAGAGAAAGCACAAGGCTGAAAATCATTTGTAGATCTGTTAAGAAATCCAAGCTTACAGCCCTTACTGAGCCATATTCATGCAGGGTAATAAAGGACATACCGTGTGCTGTAAACAGCCTCCTTTTAACATTTGCAATGAATTATTAAAGAAATAAATAAAATAACCCAAACCCGAAAACAAACAAACAAAAAAACCACAAACCAACTGATATTCATCAAATGCTGTTAACCGTCTGCAAACACTGTAGGGCAGAACGCTTGCTCCGAGTGACCTTTTCCACTTTGCAGTTTGGGGGTTCACCTTGTGCCAATACCCAGAGCAGCCCACATCAACTAACTGCAGGGTGAGGTGCCAGGCTCCCAAGGATGCCGTCAAGAGCAGCCAGGGTAAAGGCTGCCTGCTTGTGTGCAGTGCTGCCAGCAATCCCCCCTGGGGCCAGCCAGGCCAGCCACAACCCCAGTACCATGGATGATCAGGGTCCCTGGCTCTGGCTGTGCATGGCCTGGATGACCTCCTAAACCCACAGTGCCCAGGGATTTGAAGTGCTGAGGGTTACTGCAATGTCATGTTTCCAGTATCATGGTAATTTACCCAAGATTTAGCCACTTGGGCTGTAATTGTGGCAGGAACATGCAGAGTAGGTCATTATACTCGTAATTTTCAGGCCCTCAATTAAGCTTTTGTTGGGGAAAATAAAAAAACAGCTGTTGCTGAGTACTACTGAGCAAGACAAAAAAGCAGTGGCTATCTCACCCATGAGATAGATTTTTAAGAGGGTTCACAACACTGGTATTGTTCCCATGCCTGATGCTAGAAGTGCCTGCTCCAGTAGCTCAGGGTGGCATAGTCTGGTACCCTCTGTTTCTGCCCCTTTGCTTTCCTTCTGTGGAGGACATTGCTTTGCCTTTGCTTATTGCCCCATCTCTGATCTCCTGAACAGCTTCTTCTTAATAAACAGCTTATTCTTGGAAATACCAGCCTTATTGCTCTATGGCCTGAAATAGAAACTCTGATTTTTTTTCTTCGCATTTTCTCTTCACCAAATGGAAGTGAGAGGTATCAGGGAACTGCTCAGGTTCCCATATTTCCCATTTATTTCATTAATAAAAGAAAATCTGTGCATATCCATGCAGAAAAGCACACACTGACAAACTGAATGGTGAATGCTGGGAGCCACAGCTCAGAGTCACCTTACCTGGATCTGCACCTGTTTATTGGTAGATACCTGACAGGTGACATTTAAGAACACCATTAAACTCAGAGCATACCAGGCATTCTCTGGGGTAGCCTCATCTCCATGAAATTTCTCCAGGACAAATAAAGCCACAGGTCATGTTCTCCCCACCCTGCCACGTACTGGAAGATATGTCTTCCACCTGCAAAAGAAGTTGAAAAAAGGTCACAGAAAGCCAGATTTTCTTACAACTGGTACCCAGAGGTGCAGTGTGAAGTTTGTTTGTAACATTTGCAGTACAGGACTTGAGCAGCAAAGCCTTCTGAAATGGGAACAGGCTGGTAGCACGAGAATTGCCTTTGGCACACCTCTCCATAAATTATGCCCACGTTTTTGGGATTGCTGAGAAGAAACTGGAGATGGATATGTGCTCTCTGTGACTTGGAACAGCTGGTATGCACCGTGAATGGAAGCAGCATCAAGGCTGGTGGCTGCTGGAGTGCAGTTGTGCTGGGGCCAGTACTGTGCAGCTCTGCTCACAAGCTGTAAAAACAACCAGTGGGCCTATTATTGCTATTATTTTTGAAGAGGTTAAGAAAATGGGATGCATCTATTCAGGCACTTAAAAGCCTTAACATTCTCCGTAATTTACCTCACTGTTCTGGCTGACATGATTAATTTCCAAAGGAGTCTGCATGATTGCCAGATTTTGAAAATAGCAGAAATTATTTTCCAGAAGCCTTCCTTTTCAAAGCTGGTCGGTTAAAGGTGGCATAAATTATCTTCCTATTGCTTTGATAAACAGTCTATTAACAGACATTGTGATAGGACAGGAATTCTTTACCCACTGATTCAATTTATGATTTTGCCATACTGGTTTATAAGGACCTGCAATTGTGTGTTGAACAGAAACACACATTGTTTTAATTACCCTGATGACACAGACTTGCTACAGGTTCATCAATTCAGACCTGGGTATGGTTTATAATGGGCACAGAAAAATGACTTGAAAATATAATGGCACCATTGATGACAATCATTACTCATATGTTTTTTAAATGCAATAAAATTATCATGCATTGCTTAAGATTGCCAGAACCAGAGGTATTTTCCACTTTTCCCATGTGGGTAGAACAGTTCTGCATAGTTTCCCCGTGTGTCTGTTCAGCTCAACACCAGCAAGCTTATCTCTTTGGGTGACAGCTGAGCTGCCAAACCTATTGCATGACAGTGCACAACCTTCCTTGTCTGCTTATACAGTATGGTTAAGTGCTGGGTTAGTGCATCCAGGTTAGGTAATAACCACGGAAGACTGTTCTATCTCCATCTCTGGAGGCTCCATGGACAGCTGGGACACATCATGGATGGTGTAGGTTGGTTTCTGGGTAAAAGTGGGTTTGTGGGGTTTTGCTTGTCTTTATAGCATAAGATTACAACAGCTTTTAGTCTACTTCAACACCTGATTGACCTATAGGCACGGCCTGTCAGGATTTTTATTGGAGCATCTGACTTTTTGGTCTTTAGTATGAGCCTGGTTTAATTAGATCCATAGCATTCTAATCATATGCACCCCTACTTTCACTCACCTGAAGTGCCTGTGGAGTGCTTTTCAAGGCTCTACCTCCAGCCACTGATTTTTGCAGTCTTCCTTTCTCACTGCTGTAAAATCTTTATGGCAGAATCTGTATGCAGATGCAGAGTACTGTACTGTACAGTATTGTATACAAATAAATCAGTTTCAGCTATGCTGCACTGGAGGTAAGAATATCCAAAGCCTACCTGGAACACAAGAGTAATAAAATTTTAATCGAATTTAATGAGGCTGTAACTCAAGAGACATGTAGTTGGAATAATGATAATACAAGAGCAAAGCTTTAGCTTCCTGAATCATAAAATAGATTCAGAGATTAAATGGATGTTCTTCTGAATGTATGTCAATGCTTGTTTTTACATTTCTTTCTCTACTGCATGTCTCATTTTCTTATCCTCATCTGTTCTTTGGCTTTTGCCCTCCTTTTATGAGTTCCTTCCATGCTCCCATATTATACAGGTTCATAAAAGTTCACTCATAAAAAATTCAGTATTTATTTACCTTGTGCAACTTTCTTATTATATCCTCTCTGAATGTACTGTACATTTCTCATTCCAGAGCAGTACATGACGCTCAGAACACGTGGGTGACAAAGTGCATGTGTGTATCTGGAATTACATGCACACGCACACACACCCTTTTGTAGGATTTTTTTCACTTATGCTTGCACACCAAACTACTGAAGTGCTTTTGTTGTTTCTTCTGTTGGCCTTAATTTTTCAAAAGTAACTAATTGTGATTGTGAATAATGCCCCTTCGTTCCTTGTGTTCATTAGAATAATGATTGCTGGTGAAATCCTACCTTTCATTATTACATTTACTCATTTAATGAATCCACTGAAGTTTTACCTCGAGATTCCCACTCTGGTCTACAGCTCAAGGTATATTGCTTTGCTTGTTTAGTAGCGAGCATGCTTTTTTCTTCCCATATATATAAAAAAGATATTTCTGTAAGGCGTATGGTCCTGTGTGGTCCAAAGTGCATATTGGACTCGTCCAGAATGTCAGAATCAGGAGCAAGTAAAATATGGTGCAGATATGTAATACACATGATGTTACATATCATAACATTGATCACAGTATGGTATTTATTATTAATAAACTATTATATAAAAGTTTTATTTCATAAATGGGCATATATAAAGAAAAAGCCAACAAATACTCTCCAAGTATAAAATAAGTTCTGCATGGGACAGCAATGTGCCCTTGTGGCCAAGAAGGCCAATGGAATCCTGGGGTGCATTAAGAAGAGTGTGTTCAGCAGGTCAAGGGAGGTTCTCCTTCCCCTCTACTCTACCCTAGCGAGACCACATTTGGAGTATTGCATCCAGTTCTGGGCTCTCCACAGAATCATAGAATCACATCATGTCCTAGATTGAAAAAGATTTTTAAGGTCTTACTGTGACACTGAGAAGACCTTGACCAAACTGTATCCCTTAGCACTACATCTACCTGACTCTTAAATACCTCCAGGGATTGGAACTCAACCTCTGCCCTGGACAAGCTGTACCAATGCCTGATACCCCATTCAGTAAAGAAATTCTTCCTTATATCCAATTTAAACTTCATTAGGTGCAATGTAAGGCCATTTCCTCTTGTCTTATCACTTGTTACTTGGGAGAACAGATCATCTCCCACCTGATTACAGCTTCCCTTCAGGTAGTTGTAGAGAGTGATAAGGTCTCCCCTGAGCCTCCTTTTCTCCAAGCCAAACAAGTCCAACCCTCTCAGCCACTTCTCATAAGATGTGCTCTAAGCCCTTCACCAGCTTTGTTGCCCTTCTTTGGACACACTCTAGTGCCTGTGTCTTTGTAGCAAGGGGTCCAAAACTGAACAGAGTACTAGAGATGCTCCCTCACCAGTGCCAAATACAGGGGTAGAATCACTTCCCTGGTCCTACTGGCCACACCACTGCTGATAAAAGCCAGGATAATGTTGGCCTTCTTGTCCACCTGGGCACACTGCTGACTCATGTGCAGTCAGCTGTCAATCAGCATCTCAGCTCTCTGAGCACATTTCCAGCCACTCCTCCCCAAGCCTTCTGGGGGTTGTTGTAGCCAAACTGCAGAACCTGGCACTTGGCCTTATTGAAACTCACAGCATTGCCCTTGGACCATCAATCCAGCCTATCTAGATCCCTCTGCAAAGCCTCCCTACCCTTGAGCAGCTCAACACTCCCACTCAGCTTGGTGTTGTCTGTAAACTTACTGAGGGTGCACTTGATCCCTTCATCCAGGTCATTCATAAAGATATTAAACAGAACTGGACCCAGTATTGAGCCCCGGGAGACACCATTCATAACCAGCTGCCAACTGGATTTAACTCCATTTACTACCACTCTTTGAGCCTGGCCATCCAGCCAGTTTTTTATCCAGCAAAGTGTATGTCCATCCAAGCTGTGCACAGCTAGTTTCTCCAGGAAAATTCTGTGGGAGATGCTGTCAAAGGCTTTACTAAAGTCCAAACAGACAAAATCCACAGCTTTTTTTCTCATCTGCTGTGATGGATATCCTCAGTTCAAGAGGGACAGGGAAATACTGGAGAGAGTCTGACTGAGGGCTAAAAAGATGATTAATGGACTGGAACGTCTCTCTTATGAGGAAAGGCTTGAAGACCTGGGGCTGTTTAGCCTGGAGAAGAGAAGATATTTACAGATATCTGAAGGGTGGGTGTCAAGTAGAAGGGGACAGTCTCTTTTCAGTTCTGGCCTGTAATAGGATGAGGGGCAATGGTCACAAACCGGAACACAGGACATTCCACCTCAACATGAGGAAAAACTTCTTTACTGTGAGGGTGACAGAGCCTGGAACAGGCTGCCCAGAGAGGTTGTGGAGTCTCCTTCTATAGACACTTTCAAGACCTGCCTGGATCTGTCCCTTTGTGGCTTGCCCTAGGTTTTCCTGCTCTGGCATGGTGGTTGGACTCAATGAACTCCAGAGGTCCCTTCCAACCCCTACCAGTTCTGTAATTCTATGATTAGAGTTTTTTCCTTCATAAATCCAGTGTAGCTGTGTTCCTCTGTAATAGTGGTAAAATCTCAGTCCCTGCTGCTCTCTTCCATTGCTGCAGAGAGCTGTGGCTGTTTGTTATTCGTTTCTGTTTGGTTTTTTTAAATTATAAGTCCGAAGTTTCTTGTAGTGGGGTAGAAGGATCCTGAAGTTTGTGGTAAATTAAAGGATGTGCAGAGCAGAGAAGAGAGATCCTCTAAAAGTTCATTGCCTGTTAGTGGGCAGCACTGCAGGAGCAGGGGGGGTTGTGTATGCAGCACACTTGGTCTGTTCCAGTCCTGTGTTTGCCATAGGTAAATCTATCTATTCCCAAGCACCAGCTTCTGCAGCTCCGGCTTCAGAGACATGCAAACAATAGTTAAGCTATTGTTAAAGTTCAATAACTTTAAATTATATTTGACTTTTACCTTACATTACAGCTTTTATATCTTTTACATTCTGTTGCTGTCTGTAGGCAGCAGGCTGGCTGGACCACAGGCCAGAATTCTGCATTGAAATGGGCATGAATATATGATTTTTCTTTTAATGTTAGATTCTTCAGTTTCCACTTTTCATCTCTCATCCATTTTTTTTGTCTTTAGTTAAATCCACTCTTGCTGTCCCCTTAAAATTCAAGTGGTTTGAAATGGTCTCTGATTCACCGAGGCACGACTTCAGTATAATGCCAGCGTCATTTAACTCCTACATGAAGAGTCACATACTTTCACAGAAAAAAGGAGTGCAGGAGCTGGAGAAAAATGAGCTTCCATCTCTCCTAGGGCACCTGCCTGCACCAGAGGAGGTAAGGAAGGAATTCCAGGACAAGTTATTTTTTAAATCACAACAAATACATCCAGAAGACAATACTTTATAAGTCATTACAAAGGTCAGATCAGCTTGTTCTCTTAGGTAATAAATGTGACTGTGTCTGCTTTCAAAATCTACCTGCCAGCAACACCAAGCAGTTACACTCCCCTATCCTGCTCCCTTGTGTAGCCTCCCTGTAATGCCCAGAGGCTGATCCCTCCTTCTGTCCCGCTGTGAGGTGGTGAGTACTGGGGGCAGGTGGCTATGTGAAGCCTTGTGGACAAAGACCAAAGGGGCTGTGTTTTAGGCTGTGGGTCTAAAAGAAATCTGTGGGATACAGAAGATACATCTCCTGACAGCTCTCTTCATTCATGAGCATGAGCCCTGGCAATGTGGTGGTTGGTTATTCTGCAGCTAATGCAGTTCGCTTGCTGCCAGCTTCACAAACCTTGTCTCTTCCATATATCTTGGCAAGCTGATGGGGACTTAAATAATGTTTGACTTGGAGGTACTACAAGGCAAATACACAAATCATCGAAGACGTGTCTTATAATCACGGGTTAATGAATCATGATTCATTTCTCTGGCATTTGACTGAAAGAATAAAAAGTAAAAGAAAGATAAAAAATAATTCTAAAAGCCTTATGATTTGAAGCATGCAGAATGTCCCAGCCTTCTATTATTGTGAAGCTGTTCTCCCATGTTGAAGAGGGAAAGTTTACTCAGGAGTAATAAGCAGGTCCCGTGGGTCTGCAGCGTGCTACAGCAGTCATGCACAAAGCGAGTCAGCAAGGAAAGGGATGTCAGCCAAGAGCCTAAAGTCCCACACTTCAAAGGACACCTCATGGGCAATGGCTTTATTTTCTTTTTGAGAAAAAGATGTGATGAGCAGTTTGCTGTATTGCTAGTTGTGCTGCAGAGGGAGACTGTCCTGTACCTTCTCTACATTTGCTATAATATCCTAAGAAGGTGGACTATATAACAACAAATTTTAAATTACCATATGCCCAACCTCATTACCAGCCCTAATAAGCAGCAGATGAGAATCAAGTTAGTGGGATGTTATTTCCTGAGGAGAGGTCATTGCTTATCTGTGTCTCATCACTTTGAGCTATTTATAGCTATTTAATCACTGAAACACTTAGAGCAAAGCCTTCTTGGAGAAATCTATTTTAGAGTGGGTTACGTCCACATGAGGTAGGTCTCATTTAGCTTGGCAAACCTCAAAAGCAGCACTGGAGATTACCTGTGGGTGGGAGGGATGCTTACAGAGATGACATGACAAATGTGCCAGGCCAGCTCTGCTGCTGTCCCCAAACCAGGGTAATGGATCTTACAGGGAACTCTTTTTGAGCTGTTTCAGAGCACTGTCTCCGTTTGGGGAACCGCTCTGAAATGCTGCTCTCTCTCTCTCATAATTGTTTTGTTAATCCCAATTCCAAGGCCATATGTGAAAGAGTAATTTCCCAGTGCATGCGCAGCGGGATGCAGGTAGATCTGAGAGCCTGAGGGACAAAGCCTGTGCTCACCAAACTGAGGTGAATTCACTGAGGTTGGGAGGTAGAATAGGATTTGATACCTAATGTAAAGCAAACATTTCCTAATGTAAAGCAAGCAGTGAGGTCCCCCTGTTGTAGACGGGGTTGAAATAGTTTGGGTAGAAAGAGTCAGCCTCAGACAGAACCTGAGATTAGCACCTGTTGGGTTGAGCGACCTCAGTAATCTCAGTATCTGTTATTGTAGGTTCCTGCCTAAAAAGCATGTGGACTTATGTGTGAACATTATCAAATTTATGCAAGACCTAGCTACAGAGATTGCCAGTTGACAGATATAACTCCCTATTCAAGAACTAAGACTTTTTGTCTATTGCTTTTTACCTTGCCTCTCTGACTGCAAAACTTTAACTTTCCAGTGTCTACACATTTTCATCAGAAACCCTATGTCTGGTATCCAATTTTCCACTGCATTACTTTGAAATCAGATTCTGTTGTTTTCAAGAAAAACAATTTCAAATGTGAGAATTAATTACTGCAAACGTATATTTCTAGTTTGATCAAATATCAAAAAATGGACAGGCCTGAGAAAGCAAATCTCAATGCTTGCATACATTCAGTTGCTACTTCCATACCATGACCTCATCACAGTTCTTCCTTTTCAGTCTGAAGCAGAAAAGCCAGGGTGGGATCATTACTTAATACATTCATCATGATCTCAGAACCAGGGAAATGAGAGAAGTGGGGATTCTGCAATCCAAAGGTTACTGCATGACAGTTTATGGCAGCACATATTAGGCAACCATGGAGTTGCCTAAAACTACATTACTTAAACTATTGGCAAAAGTGAACATCTTTACATTAGAATTCGTGTCTTTACATTCTGTGTTAAACAGTTCCTGCCCTCTGCTGTGCTCCCAAAACAGCAGGTTACCAGGCTCATGGGATGAGGATCTAAGCTAAAAACACTTGCCAGCCAATGCAATGCTCATCTCTTTCACTACCTGAGTGGCAGCTAACACCTGGGCCTGCTCTTTTTTTTTTATGTTAACATTTCAGAGAGAAATCCCTCAACAGCTGGTTTTGGGTACTACTTTGGGCATCACTTTTTGTGACTAAGAACAGGAGCTACAAGGAAAATTTTCCTGTCTAATAGTTCCTCTTACTTTACCCACAATCTTGGTTCTGCTACCAGCAGTATTTCCATATTCTGGTGAATGAAAACAAGTAGGCATTAAAACACTTCAATCTTCCACTTGGTAAAATAATTTGTTACTGAATTTTAATCGTATGCTATACAATGCCCTGCGATTGGTTCTTTCATCTCAGAGAAGTCTGAAATACTGCTAGTCTCATGTATTTAGTCAACAGACATCTTTGTTGGTTTTGTGTTTTGTTTTGTTTTGGGTTTTTTTATCAGCAGAATACATATTAGATTTGAACATCTACCTGGAAAAGACAGCAGACTTCATAAATTTTCTAGAGTATTTTAACTCCTTTTGGTCTCAGTGCTCCATTGCACATCCTCTTGAATACTGAAACACAAGAGAGGACGTTATTTGCTGCAGGAGGAGTCTAGGGAACATTCCCAGAGGGAAAAATATGAAGAAACCTCATCAAAGGCTCAGTTTTAATATTTTCATAGGGCTGAGCATGATTCACCATGTTTATGTCTCCACTTGGATGGGTGTGGGGTAAATGCTTAACAACCAGACAGAGGAAGAATCCAGCACGCTATCTCTCTTCTCATCTTATCAGTAGACAGTTCAAGTTAAAACTGATGAACATTAATCAGACCAGGTACATTATGAAATTCACTGCTGCTATACCAAAATATTACAAGGTGAGGTTTCTAGCAAGGTTCATTTGTCCCATTGAGAGTACTCAAGATGGGTGGAAGACAAATTGCATTTATTTTGATACAGACATAGAATCAGAATGGTAGGGTTTGGAAGGGACCTCTGGAGATCATCTAGACCAACTCCCCTGCCAACACAGGAACACCCAGGGCAGGTCACACAGGAACAGATCCAGGCAGGTCTTGAAAGTCTCCAGAGAAGGAGGCTCCACAACCTCTCTGGGCAGCCTGTTCCAGTGCTCTGTCATCCTCCTCTTGAGGTGGAAATTCCTGTGTTTCCCCTTGTTACCATTATCTCTCATCCCATCACAAGGCACAACTGAAAAGAGATTGACCCCTTCTACTTGACACCCACCTTTCAGGTATTTGTAAACATTCATAAGATCCCCTTTCAGCCTTCTCTTTTCCAGGCTAAACAGACCCAGGTCTATCAGCCTTTCCTTGTAAGAGAGATATTCCAGTCCCTTCCTCATCTCTGTAGCTCTCCATCACTAGTGAAGAGTAGAGGGGGAGAAGAACCTTCCTCGACCTGCTGGCCACACTCTTCTTTATGCACCCCAAGATGCCATTGGCCTTCCTGGCCACAAGGGCACACTGGGGTTCCATGGATAATTTATTGTCCACTGGGATGCCAAGGTCCTTGTCAATGGGGCTGCTTTCCAGCAGCTCTACCCCTAACCTGTACCATGATATGGCATTGTTCCTCCCCACGTGTAGGCC
>JANHFX010023845.1:27369-38509 GCA_027560015.1 Chloroceryle amazona
GTTCAGCCAGTTCTCAACCCATCTCACTGTCTGCTCTTCTAATCCCCACTTCCCGAGTTTACCCACAAGGATGTTATGGGAGACAGTGTCAAAAGCCTTGCTGAAGTCCAGGTAGACAACATCCACTGCTCTCCCTGCATCAGTATATTATGAAACGAGGTATTATCTATGAACTAAATCAGAGGACTAGAACCACAGCTGTGGAGTGACATTCTTGCCTGCGTGTCCCTAAATATACCTGCCCTGACCTCCCTCTGCAGACAATTTAGAATACTTCTGTCTTTAAAGTGTCATTTCGGGGAGATTACTAAAATCAGAACATAAAGCTTTATATTCTTATCTGAACTAATCAACTCTAAGTAATGCCTTCCTGGCCCAGTCACTGGAACAGTTTAAAAGTTTTTTTCGAGCATAATAGCACTACTGGCCCATCCCAGTGAATTCATCAATGAACAGAGAAAAAGGAAAGGTTTTATTTTGTGAAGCCAGTGGTGCATTTCAGCACTGAAGTTCACAGAGAGAGGTCTGAAGTTTTAAAAATCCATTTGAAGGAGACCAACAAAAAGCTTGGGCTGACCTGTTTGTTATTCTGGAAATTGGGGTTCCCCTGAGACTTCCTAGAGGGCATTATTAATGTTGCATGGCACGAACACTTTGATCCAGCATCAGAAGTCCTCTGAGCTGACAACAGCTGCCTCTCATCTTCCCCTCCTGTTTCTCTACACTTTGGCTGCTGAGAGCTTCCTTCTCAGAGCTGAAAATGAAAATAAAATCAACAGGGGAGGGAGGAGATGTTAAGTGATACACATCTCCAAACTGTTGCTAGGTGCTGATGGTTTAATACCTGGGAAACCTTGCTGGGAACAAGTGCACACTGATGTCTCACCTCTCCTTTTTGGTTAGTCTCATTGTGTCAGCTGGGAAGGTTGCTGTATTACCTGGGAGAAGACTGTCTCTTCCTGGCATGTGGACAAGTGACTCAGGAATGACTCATTGGTGCAGGAGAACCTGCTGGCAGCCAGGCACTCTCCTTAGTGGTGTCAGAAGTCCTCTCTGCAACTCGGGCATGGGAAACCATAGCAAGCCAACCCATGCCTGAGTGCTGCAGTATGGCACAGACCTGATAAAGCAGGGGGCATAGAGCATGGCAATGAGTCCTTGCAGAGCTAACCACAGAAGGTGCCTTTCCTGGTCTTGCTTCATCTCAACAGGGTAAACACTTCTGCAGGATGACTGGCTTTATCCTTGGGATAATTTTTTTTCTTCTGCTTCATTTGCCACTGCAGACAGTGCCACAGCCCTCACATCCATCACAGCTAGCAGGAGACAGCTCCCACCTATCTTCCCATGTAGCCCTGGGGCTGGACTGTGGAGATGAGGAATGATGCTCACCACAGTGGCAGTCACAGCAGCCAGGTCGGCCATTCATCACCATTGGCTCCACTGCAGAAGGCACCTAGTGCTGTCCTTTCACGAAGGAGGTCAAATGATCTTGGGGTTGTTCTCCTAAGATCCAGCTAAATATGTTTACAATGGCTAACATTTAATTCATTGAATAGTCCTAATAGCTACAATGAACACTTTAAAGAGTAAAACATTCACAAGAATTTCAGACTTTGGTTGTCCCTGGCATAGGGTGTTCCTGGTAGGTCCTTTTCATCAAGGTTAAATCCTGTCTTCTGTCTTAATATTCTTCATGGGTTCAATACTTTTCTGCTGTCTGTAAAATAACCGGAGACATCAATTAGATTAGAAACTGACAATCATTTGAGGAGAGCTGAAGATAAATCCTGCACATGATGTGAAATCAGGAATAATTAATATTCTTGCTGTAGATGGGAAAACTGGCAATAGGAGGAAGGAACTGATCTTGATGTCACATGAGGAATCCCTGTGAAATTGCTGGAGAAACAAGTAGTTAGGCAAGCAACAACTGCGGATGTGTTTACCCACTTGGGATGTGAGGGTCATGCTCACGTGGTCAATATGTGATCTCAAAGCAGGAAAGATTAAAGATAGCCTCTCCGTTCATCAGAGATGCCATCAGCTGATCTGAGGCTACAGCAGGTCATGTGAGGCAGTAGCACTGAGTGCTGCCCTGTGTGCTGGCTTTGTGATACCAGCACATTTTCCCGGGTGCTGCAAGTTGTCCCTTCAGCATGTCACTTGTCTCTGTGTGTATGTGACTATCTGTACCCCAGGGCTGCTGTGACATGCGGGCCACTCTTCAGCACTGCCTGGGGCTGTTGGAGAGACACCTCTGGTCTTGTTACAGTGTGGCAGAGAGACTCTTCACAGAAACCTCTTCCTTTTCCCTCAGCACTCTTCTCCGCTTTCTGTGTATGTTGGATGTGGAAAACAAAATAAAATAAAATAAAATAAAATAAAGAAGTCCCCTTGTGTCAATCAAAATTCTAATTGCAGGAGTGAAAAAGAAAATTCTTTTGCAAAGTCCCTCTTTTGAGGGATGTCACTAGCTCCAGTGGTATTTGATAGCAATCAAATGTTGCCCACCGACCTTAGAGATCAAGGGGTCTAGGTCCTTGATTTGAGTTTCTGTCAAGACAGCTTGATGGTCTTCTTCAGTGAAAGATGTGGAGGACATGAGAAATGCAGCATGAACAGTTGATCTTGATTTTAGTGATGCTATGGACACAGCACCACATGGGATATCTTAGTGAGATGTTGAAGGAATATTTTTTGTCAGTAGTATAAGATAGGTAGATGATAAAACTGGTTGGAGGGATACAGCAAGCAGTCAGCAGTGGTGCTCTATCAAAATAGGAGCATACAAATAAAACATTTTTGGATTAGAATTTTAAAGGAGAAAATTATGTATGAAATTATGTATTTATATAAGAAGTGTGCAAGAAAACTATATAGCTGCACTACAGAGACTTCTACCTCTGATGTGGCTCTAGTGAAAGGCTTCAAGTTAGGTCAACATGAAGTCACTAGGCACTTATGCTTCTATCACTTGCGTGTCTATGCTTACTCTATGTACAACACAGTGATGGGTAAAAGATCAACCTGGCTTCAACAATTTGGCACATGTAATTGCCATACCACAGTGCTGTGCAGAAATACCAGCCCAGGAACCTGAAGATGAAGGCTTGCTGGGCTGATGTTGCCAGCAAGCAAAATAGTCAGGGCAAGTGGCTGCACCACAATGGCTCCCAGAATGCAAGTTCATAAAGCTGCAGTCTGCTCTGAGAACAGCAACGGGCAGGTGAGATGTGCCCCATGTGTCTGCTGTGGGGCTGAGCAGAGCTGCTGACTGTAGCTACAGCGCTGTGCAGCTGGGTGCCCATCTCAGGCCCATGCTGAAGGGTTTTCACAAGCAAGATGAATCTTTCCTGCCTCTTCTTGTCCATGAGATCTGAGGTGATAAGAATTTTCTGAAAATCACTGTCAGATCAAGCTGCAGGCAAAACAGGGAAGATAGTGACTATTTTCACCTGTTGAGAAATTGGTTTACGTTGAAAGCATTCACTCATTAGGATGAGCAATGTTTGAGTCTTGCTTTGGTGAAAAGGATCCCGGACTTTATCCAGCCTCCAGACAATTGCCCCAAGCAGAGAGTGTTTGTGACCATGTGTTCTGTGACAGGTCTTGCTGGCTCTCCTGTGCAAAGCAGCACAGCCTACCTGGAGTAATTAAATGTGTATCAGTCCAGAGACAGAACTAAAAAGATCCATGCTAGGGGTTTAAAATGCATCTAGAAAAGTTTGGGGTCTGTTCCAGAACCCATTTCTGAATCTTGATATGGGATGTGTCCATAAAGACTACCCATTTTCATGCTTAAGATCCCTAACTGATCTCCTGCCACATGCAGAAAGTAGAGAAAGTCTCGTCTTCCAGACTTCTGTTCCCATGTAGTTATGAACACCCTGGGCTGGGAGATGGCACGAAGGTTACTTTTGAATCCATAGTTATGGATTTGCCTAACTTAATTCTTTTGAAAATTATCAAATGAAGGAAAGGAAAAATGATCTTGTGACTGAAGCAGAGGGCTGGCATCCAGGAGCTTGGGAGCCCTATTCAGCTGTTCCCTGGGTTTCCTGCCTGCCCCTGGGCAAATTGCAATCTCTCCATACCAAAGTTTCCTCCTCTGTAATGTGCAGATAAGGGTGCCTACTTCACAGGGTTTGTGTGAAGCTGAATTCATTATAATATTCTCATGTTTTCAGGATTTTTTTTTCCTGAGGTTTGCACTCTTATTAGAAGCACAAAGAATTATTTTAGTCATTATTGATAACAATAATGATGAATGCACTTCAATTTGGAATGTGCTTGCTCTCACATGTTTGTTTATAACTTCAGAGTATAATAAATAATTCTGTAGATATAATCTCTTCATCTTGTTCCCCAGCCCTCTGTTCACCCCGCATGAACCTGCTGTTACACTGGCAATCCTAGAACAGAGCTTCAGGCTTAGCTTGGCCTGACACATTCCCTCATGGAGTCTATGATCAGTAGGATCATCTCTAAGCATAGCCTCCCTCAGCACAGTATTACCCTGCCACGGCTCCCAGACACCAGCATTTGAGAGGAAAGACAGGAACATCTCTCTCCTGGAGGTCAGCAGTGGTTGATATAGCTCTATGGGCAATGCTTTTGCTCCAGAGCTTATGAAGATCCTACATCAACAGTGGTAACTGTCATTTCATGCTCCTGAAAGTGTAAAAACTATTGCCCTCACCATATTCTCGTGGCTGCATGTACTGATGGTCTCTCCTTCTCCCATCACATCGGTCCCATAATTTTATGTTTCCTTCCTCCGTTTTTTTCCTGCCACTCTCCCTTGAGTTGTACCAAAGGGTTTAATTTTTCCCCTCCTCTGATGTATCCTCCATCCTTTCTCCATTCAACTTAGTGACACAGACAGACCTTTGAGCTCTGAAATCAAAGATTACAGGGGATTCAAGCATGCTTTAAAATGTGCACTTAACTTGTAGCTCTGTCATCACATAACCTTAATATTTAATTATTTTGTCAAATTTCACTGGTCTTTCCCTTCATTAGTTTTGCTGTCTGTTATTTGAGGTTCTCATTCTTTGTCCCATTTAAAACCAGAGCCCTGTTTTGCAAACAAAACAAAACAAAACAAAACACAAAAACCAGCTCAGCTGCAGTGTTTTCACAGAGGCCAGTGGTTAATTCCACTAAGAATGACTGCATGAGCTCTGGTCTTCAGTATGTCCCTGCCCTGAAAAATTCCCAAGAAAATAGGGCATAATGATAACTTGAGAAGGACAAGCTGCTAACATTCCTTTTAAAGGCTTGTGCAAAGCATGAGAGGGGCAGTTCAGCTGCAAATTGGTTACTTTTGGAAGATGTGCACGTGATGACATGGCCACCATCCTCTCATACAGCATGGATGTATACAACCTGTGGGTATCATGTGACATGGGGTGGAACCACAACCACCTCCCAACCAAAGGAATTGCTTGTCCTTGCAGACCAAGTCTTGGTGACTAGTCATGAACATGATCCATTGACTAGATCTGTCCAACATCATGTCCAGGCTGCATCCTGGTTTGTTTGTGTCTTTGGGTAATCCTAGTTCTCAGCTGTTATGCTGTGACCCTTTTTAAACAGTGACATCACCCGCATGTGTTCAACCCCTCAGTAAACATGACTGTGAATCTGACAATACATACTTGCAAGCTGAACACTGAGACCATAAAGCAGACACTGTCTCGACATCAGCCCAGAACAAGATCTCCATGAACAAGATCAGCATGTTCTGGACAGCTCAGCATACCAGCTCCCCTTTCGAGTTGCATCATAGTGGGATTGAGCTTTCTTCCTCTTTTACGTAAGCCTTAAGGGAGCAAAGAAGACTCCCTTTTAAGAGCTAGTTTGAGAAGATCTGTCCTTCATCAAAGCAACTGAATTATCTTGAGTTAGTTTGGCCCAGAATAATGATTTGAGGTAGCTAAGTGTCTTGGAGGAGCTGCACTGTATGTTTTCTGTCCTTCAGTTCCCTGGATGTAAATTTTTTCCGCTGAGAACAAACACCTTCCCAGTTGGGATGCATGGGGAGCCTTTATAGTCCTTTGAATATTTAGCAGCTTTATCCTGCTTTTTCTTTCAATGGTTGTCTGTCTGAGGTAGGTAGAGGTGGAATATTCAAGGCAAAAAAAAATCTCACAAAGGTAAATATAACTACAAAACCAAAAATGTCAGGAAAAAAAAAGAAACAGTTAAAGAAAGGAAACTTTATTTATTTCTTTATTTATGACCAAGGAATGTCTTATGTGTAATTCAGTTAGCAAGTAGAAGATACTGCTTATCCTGTAGGTATATACACAGGTGTGTTTTAATTCTTTCCCACTGCATAAAGACAAATATATGCATTAGTGGAGATCTACTGCAACATAAGGGGCATATTGGTACATTTGCTTGTTGACATCTCTGAACAACAGGAAAAAGTAAGTGTTGCAAATCGAAGGCATCAATATTGTTGATTTCTAAGTATAAAAGAAAGTTATAGCCATATTGCTCATAAGTAGTGAATGCTATAATGAATAGAGAGCAGAAATATACTTCTAGAAAAAAATGTCTGTGCATATATTTTTAGTGTAATTTACTCAGCTCATTCTTAAAGTTTGAGAATAATATTGGTATAATGCCAGGCTTTCTAGTAGTCATTAGGTATGTACTCATTACTTCATCATCATAGGTAAAATGATGTAGCTGGAGGCAAAAATAGGCATTATGTATACAAATAGTACAGAAATGAAACAATTTATGCAATAAAATAATCTTTATAATGCCTGCATAATACAAGTGTTTCCTTGTAAGTTCTCTAACCAGAGTTGGATCTGTATATTCTGATCATAATTTCTTCTCTGATCTTTATGTACTTCATTTGTAGTAGTGAAGAGTTGAAACCTATTTCCCACTCTTTCCATTCAGAGGGAAAAACACTGCATCAAAATTTTATTTTTCCTCCAGATTTCTCTTTTGTTTTTCATATCAGGCCTTCAGATGCCATTCCCAGAAGAAAAATCCCTCAAAAATGATCGGTCTTCTAATCTGAGTTTCACATCTCAGCTGCAGTTACTGTATAAACAATTCTGTTTAGAGACAGCTTAGCAGCATGTGACATTCAAGCCAGCAAGCCTCAGCCACAGGTTTATGCCATCTCAGCATCTTTGTCTACTGCAATTTGTCATGTCCTTCAAAAAAAACCAGAAGGTGGACTTTGAGAATTTACACCCATTAACTGCAGAGCTTCACAGAGAGGATGAGTTTTTGTCTTTTAACACTTGAAATATCATTGAAGAATGCTTCAAATATGCAGTTTAGATAGCAAGGCAAACAGACAACTGAGAGCGAGGTTATGAATTTGGTAACAGAAACAATAACACTACAAATTTTTATTATTATTATTTATACTTACATAATTTAATGTAATAATTTAATTCTGCTGTTACACCTATGGATCTGTGTCATATCTATGAATTTGTGTCACATCCAACAGCACACAAGTAAACTCAATTTAATAAAGACATAATAACACAACAAAATCCCACTGTATAATTACACTAGGGCCTTGATGATTAACCAGCTGAACCTTTCCCTTGCCCTTCTTTGGCAACAGTCATTTGTTGTATAGCTTGAACTGAAGCAATATTTTTTTTTCCTCGACTGTGGATGCTCACATTGGCATTTCACAGTGTCTTCCCTGTAGCATAGGTAGGTTAACTAAATCTGAACGTTGTGTATGACCTAGGCACTGGAAGAGCAAGACATGAACTCTGCAGAAATTATGTGCATTCCCAAGAGACAGTTTCCTCTGCTTTGGTGATGGGAAGTCAGTGGATATGTAAAATTTAAGGTGGTACTGTGATGTGCTGTATTTGCATCATATGTTCAATCACCAGCTGATTTTAAAGAATATATAAATACATTAAGTGGAAGAGTGGTGTGAGCTCATGGCAAGCAGAAGGTTATTGACCTTGTCTTTGGTGGACGTGGTTATCATTTTGTTGGGTTTGGTTTTGGCTTGTTTTGTGTCAGGCACCTCTGGCAATCATATGGCTGTTCAGACCTCTTTTCACGTTCTGGAATTCATGATACATGTGAGCTGACCTGTAGTGGCAGCTCTAACACTTTTTTGTTGGTGGCAGTCCTGATAAAAATTTTGAAGTAGAGGGGGGAGTGTGTGGTAGGAGCAGAACTTTCTTCAGCTTTATATTTAGCTGTAGGATCCTAGGAGAAAGGCCTGCACTTAGAACATTTCCTCACCCAAGTCTTCAGTCACTGGGAATGAAATATAACTAGAGACTTGCACTTACATTGTGTTTTGTGTGTAGCCTCGTAACTTGATTTGCCTCTCTTTTTTAATTAGGCCATAAGCTCTTGCAAGCAGAAGGTGTCTTTTTGCTCACCATTTGCATAGCTCATCAGGGTCACAGAACTGACTGATACCTCCAGGTGCTGCTAAAATTGTAATGAATGAAGAGACACATTGCACATCCTTTGCATGTGAGCCATGCTCTTTAGTCTTGCTTGGCTGGGTAAGACATGATGCTTTTATTGTTCCCTAACTAGATCAACCTGCTCAGCTGGCCAGTAAATTAATTTCAGTTGCAGGTAATATTCAAGGGTCTCTGTTGATCTATTTTATTTGACCAGGTTCTCTTCAATAGCCAATTTAGCTGAATAGAGATAATGTAGAAAGAAGAGAGAAAAGGTATAGTTGAGCTGGTAAAACGGGCTCTCCAATGCAAAGCTGCCCTTTCTTATCTAGTAAGACTGAAAAGCTTGATTCTCTGATATGCCATATCTTGTGACACAAGTAACACTAAAGCAAATATAGCTTTTTCTATATTGGTCATTTTTACCATCCACTTTGCATTCAGGCAAATACTGCTTCAAAGAGCCAAGCAAAAATGGCCCTAAAAGGGCATTCATAAGGGAAAAGAAATGAATGAAATGACAAGATAAAGGGGTAAAATATATTCACCTACATGTCTCTCTTCTATCCCAGCTGAAAGATTAGCTCTCATAATCATGTTATTCAATGTTCTCAGTTAATATGCAGCATTTCTAACACATGTTTAGATAAATGTTGCTGCTCTCCACACATTTTTTGACCTATGATGTAAGAATGTTGCATGAAATAAGCACTGTGCATAGCATAACTGTACTCTTGCATTAAAAGCACATCATTGGAAGCACATCTATAGATACTTATTTTGATAATGACTGCTCTTAGTTAAGCTTCTTAAATCCTGTGGGCAGATGACGTCAAAAAGCATGAAAATCAGAGAGCTCTGGCAGAAGAGCAGGCAACAGTTTCATAGTTCCTCTTGGTTTTCTGTTCATGAAATGAAGAGGGCCTGGGAAAACTCCTGGGTTGAAATTACAGCTGTGTCACAGAAATGACACAAGCACAGGAAATAGTTGCCTTCTAACCATTAGCTGAGGTCCCAAATGACTTCAGTGACATTCACTGAAGCTAAAGTATGTGTGTGCATCAGGAGCAGCAGAGGAATGTTCCCACAACGAGCACTCCTTGGCCCAGCCTTGGTTTCTCTGCCGCATTCAGACTTTCTGTGAAGAGGATACTTGGAGAACTATTTCATTTTAGAGAGGTTCCTTTACCACTGCCTGACTCCCTCCACAGAAAAGGATCTAAAATCAGGGACACCTCTATTGTTTTTTTGTCAAAGAGAAATATTAAATACTGAAATCCCTTTCCTGTTAATTAGGCAATTATATTGGTTTGTGTCAAAAGAGCTTTAAGTGATGAAACTGTTGAAAGTGGTAACCTCAATTATAGGGTGCCTCCAGGGACCACATTATAGCTGCGATACTAATAAGTAACAGTTATCATCATAATAATAGATAACACAGAGGCATGCTACTTCTGAGTTGTCTTAATGACTGCATAACTTGATAAGAGGAATACCATTGCTAGTAGATAAGAAACACTTGATACTTTACTAGGTCAAATTTAAATTACTCTTTTAAAAAGGATTTTGTAAACAAAGCAATTCTGTCCTTGGGTATGAAAATTTTGCATGCTTCCCACTAAGAAAATTAATTATTTATGAATTAATGTATGAGAAGTCACACAGGCTAAAGGAGTAAGAAGATTTTAAACAAAGAATCACAAACGATCTGTATCCTGAAATCTCCTGTTACTCTTGATAGCAGCAAAAAAATCAGTGATGTACAGTTTCATAGTAAGTTTGCAGTTTGTCGTTAAGTCCAAAATGAAAGTAAAGACATATAAGACTGTAAGGAACCAGCACTGGTATCTGTAAAGATCAGAAGATATGTATGTGCATGTCTTTTCCTGTTTTGTTTTTCTTTGGAATTTAAATTGTTGTTATCAAATGGGTATCTAAAATCAAATGTCTTGTATTTACTGTTACCCTTTCTACTTGAGTATTTTACTACTGTTCTAGATAAACTCAAATGTCTCGTTTCAAACATTTTACTAGTGCATGGAATAAAATAATCCAATGGACAGCTTTACAAAGCATATTGGGTAAACATAAACAAAACATCGCTAGTGTCTGTTTTGCAAAAGACTTTAATGCAAGTTTCATTTCAGGATTGTGTAAGTACAGCTAGCTATTGAGATTTATGTATGATAGTCCTCTCACTTCTAACTTTTGTAGGTTTGGTTGGTTTGGATTTGTTTTGCTTTTTTTTTTTGTTTGTTTTTTTTTTATTTTCCCCACAGCTTCAATTTCTCTGTTTGGTAGCATGAGCTCACCCTCCTGCCAACATTCTTTAGGAACTGAATAAGTAGGAGAGAGAACCTGCAGGACTCTCCTATCACACTGAAATTCAATCATCCCTGTCTATCTCTGTCTATAATGACATAAAGGAGCTCTAGTTAACAGTTATGTAACTGTTTGACAGCAAAATAACAAATCTTTGGGAAAGTTTCCCCTGGCTCTGAACTCAATTTCACATCATTACTTTTTATTTCAATATATCCCACTTCCTGATGAGAAAGATGACAGAGCAAAAGTGGTGTCTTGTGAGACACCTTGCTTGGTGTCTCTGAGGGTACTTCACAAGCAGTTTCGTTTCTTCTTCTCTTCTCTTCTCTTCTCTTCTCTTCTCTTCTCTTCTCTTCTCTTCTCTTCTCTTCTCTTCTCTTCTC
>JANHFX010023845.1:38609-61829 GCA_027560015.1 Chloroceryle amazona
TCTTCTCCTCTCTTCCCCTCTCTTCTCTTCTCCTCTTCCCCCCTCCTCTCTTCCCCTCCCCTCCCCTCCTCTCCTCTCCTCTCCTCTCCTCTCCTCTCCTCTCCTCTCCTCTCCTCTTGTCTTCTCTCTCTTCTCTTTTCTTCTTTTTTTTTTTCATTAAAAAATATATCTTAACAGAGCTGATTGTATGGTAGAGGGGGGGAAGTTAATGGTGTGGGTGCAGAAAGGAAAATGTAGGTGAAATAGTAGGAAATGGAGAAAAAAGGAGGTCGCTCACTTCTTCAAACATACACACAGAAATGTTGCACTGCACAAACGCTCCATAAATATGGAGTGATTTTGTAACACAAAAATAAAACCTTTATTTATACATAGTGCTGGCTACTAATTATGGTTGGGATTTAGCTGGGGATGGATTAAAGTCATGTGAACATATTTTTTCGTTCAGGCACTGGTGTTTTTTCCTGCCAGGCCATTACAACAAAGTAGGAGGAACACATGGAACAAGAACTCTCTCAGCATTCATCCTCAGAGCTGGGCAGAGATCAGCTCTGCATCACTTCCCCCATCCTCCCCAATCCCTCCCCTCCAAATGTCCTCCCCACATGACTTCTGCAGTGCGAGTGCAGCTTGGCTTGGGCTCCTTAATGAAAGCCTTGTCCACACGTGATGAGACCAAGAGAACACTACACACATAAACAAATACTGGCTGTTGCTGCTCCTAGTCCACTGCCTCTGCTGCAGGTGGAAGATCTGAAGAGGGAAGAAAACTGTGTTGGCAGGAGTTAGGACAGCTGTTGTTGGCTGTCCGTAAATGCAATGGGTACTTGGTTCTGCTGAGCTTGCAGGAAAATTCATGGAGTGAAGGAGGCCATAAATACATTTTTTGTGATTCAGTTCAAGTTGGGACCAATTCTCCCTCTTCTATTTTTAGACCAGAATGACATGGCTGATTTCAATGTGTAAGCACAGGCTTACTGATGAGTTTAGTAACCAAACTCATTCAGCTATTCTTTTCACCTGGAGATATGCTTACAACTGCAGAGGGCAGAGGGAAGGAGAACAGCCTTTTCCCACCATGTAAGGTGGGATTGCACACAGGACTGTGCAGTTGAGATCACCTCACGAACTAGTGAGTCAGGTTATGGACAGACCCATAGCCCACACACAGTAGCTTAGAAAATAACAACCCAGAAGGGGTCCTCTTTCTTGCTCCAAGCAGGTGGCAGTGTGGGAGTGACTCAATCCCTTTGCTCTAGGGTAGCCTCCTTCACCAGTATGAGACTTCTCCCATATCTTCCTGGGACTGGCTTTACACATTTATGACTGCTGCTGAGTGTGCCATCGTACCTGGCCAGCTGCCACCAGTGCTGTTCTACAGCTGGGAAGATTTGGGAGATGGCAAATGGCCCCAGCCCTGCCACATGGGACATTTGGAAATTAAGGCTGAGGGTGTTTGGGATTTGAGGTTATGAGGAGAATGGAACCTCCAAAGGACTGTGGCCTTCTACATGAATGACCCTCACCACCTCCCATGCCAGCCCCAGCACCAGCATCAGCACCACCATCAGAACTGGCAGCAGCAAGTCTCTTCCCTCATCCCTTTGTAACCTCTTCTCTCCTCCCCTTTCTGCAGCATGGCCTGAGCCTCTATCCTGAAGCTCCTGCCATGAAGATCTCCTGAGCTGCTGTGCTCCCCTTGCGGATGGGTTTTCTGACCTGGAACACCTCAGCCCAGAGCATGTCTGTGAGGAGCTGTGCAAGGTTTGCGTAATGCTCAACAGGTCTTACAAAGGCATATTTTGAGACAGCAGTGATGATGTTAATAAAGACTGGTCAACCTTTATTAACTGATGGTGTAACTTAATGAAATTCACTTCAATTGCATCATTAGTTTTCATTTCTTTTGCTAAAGGGGTAATCTAGAGATGATCCACAGTCACCAGAGGGAGAGGACAGCGAAACGAAGCATTCAGGTTTTAATTGACTTAACAAGCAAGGTTAAGCCCAGCTTTGGACATTGATCAAACAGTCTGGCCAGACACAGTTTATACCCTCAGCTACTGTGATGCAGCTGAGTTTTAGTGAAGGTGAGATAGTGATTTCCACCTAACTAAGCTGATAAATCCAGAAAATCTAAATGCTGTCTGGTGTACTTAAAATAATACATCAGCCTCAGCACTGGTATAGTTTAGAAACTGTGTCATTTTATACTGCTTTGCCTGACTCAACATGGAAATTGAAAGAGATGTTGAATGTCCATGAAGGTGATCATATTTATATGGCTGTACAGTGGCCTCTACCTGAGGGTTTTTGCAGCCATAGTAATTCCAGTTACAAAGAAATCAAATCTTTAACCCAATAGTTGTACCAGTAAAATATTTGAAGTGCAAAGCAGGCCTGTGTGGGTGTGCCTGTCCCTGTAGTCAATGCCAGTAAGATAGGAAGGGTCAGTGCTATTTTAAACACAACCATTAGTTACTTTTCCTGCAACACCCCTGCTTGTACATCTAGTCTGCTGTGAACCTAGATCCAAAATGGGTAGTTAGGAAGCTGACAGATTTTGAGTGTGTTTGAACTTCCATAACCCCCTCATCTGATGTGCTGCAATCTCTGCATCAGCAAAAGACTTCTTTCTCCATGTGATCCGAAGAAGAAATAAGTATTTGTTTTTTCTAGAGTTGGGAATGAAAAAACACTTTTCAGTCTTGACTTCTTCTGATTGATTTTTGTTGATACCTGCACCTGCAGGTGCAGTCACTAGAACAATTATAATCTTTTTTTAATTCTTGCTTATTATTTTTCCTTAGTTCTCTCACACCGTCCTTGGGTCCTTATCTTCTCCCAGATTTGTCAGTCTTCCTTGCTGATTCTTCTTCCTTTCAGTACCTGATCTTTTTTCATATCCACCATTACTTCCAGAGTTTTTTCAGACATGTCCCTTCCCAGGGTTCAGGATGGAGATTTATCCTTTTGATTCTCATCTGGCCCTCACTCAGAAGGAAGAGATGTGACAGCACAT
Organism: Chloroceryle amazona; assembly: GCA_027560015.1. NCBI lineage: Eukaryota > Metazoa > Chordata > Aves > Coraciiformes > Cerylidae > Chloroceryle > Chloroceryle amazona. Next base: position 41,632 of record JANHFX010023845.1, read on the forward strand.
AGGATTCATATGATTTTGAATGCTTTCACTCTCTGGGATCACTGCAAGCCTGTTTTCCTCCCCCAGCACCCCCTTTTTCCCTTCTTTGCACTGTTTTTGTGAAGCAATTCTGTCAGTGAATTGCTGCTGCAGGAGGAAAAGCCACGCTGGTGCTCACTCTCTTGCAACTCCCCTGGGACTGCAGACATCTGCAAATCCTGTTCCACCTCACTTCAGCCCATGCTTCTTGACAAGAGCAATAAGGATGTGTTATCCTTTCCATCCAGGTATCTCCACATGCTGTCCATCTACAAATGAAACTTTAAAGCACTTCTCTGGGATGAGTTGGTATACAGGAAGTGCAGAAGATGAGGGAGATAATGGAGTAAATAACTAGGAGGGAAATATGAAGACTTGAAGTCACTGGTTAGACTCTTTTTTCCTCTTTCTGACTCCTTCTTGTGTGACCACGTACAAATTGTAACTTCCCTGTGACGAAGTTTTCACTTCTTTAACAAGGAAGTAACAATCCCTGCTTTCTGGGAATGGTGTGAGGCTAACTCTTCAACCACCACGTAGTGCTTTGGCATCATCATTCAGAAAGGTCACAACCAACAGTAACTGCAAGAATCCAGACCTCTGTGCTCTTCTGTTTTAGTCCTCAGCACAAAGAACCTCCTGAGAGGTTCATTAGCTCTGGCTCTGGTGATACACTTGCACTGCCCATGTCTCATGGTAAAGAAGGCTGAAAAAAATAGTTTTCTGTGTGAGTGTCTATACAAGGTTTGTATGAGCCTTCTAACATTTTCCATGCATAATATATGTTGTACCATTACTAAAATACAGGAACTTGCAGAAACACAAAGGAGGAATTTAAGAAGTGCTCCCTGACAGTAAAACTGGAATTCTTCTTCATTTGTGCAGGAGAACAAGTGGAGTGCTATAGAGAAATGCTGAGCAATTACCAGCTCCAATATGTGGTAGGATGGTGTTGAAGTTTTTAATTTTACTTGAATGAAGATTTTGTCTGTGTTTTCTATAACTGAATTCAGAGGAATTGTTATTATGCCTTTGTCCTGGGGTGGTTAATGAGCCATCTCTCCACTGATGGGTGTATGTAGCTCTTGTCAGCAAGAACTATAATAATGTTTTGGTACCAACAGAGAAATAACTCCCTGTGTTTAGCAGTACTTCTGAAGCAAAATGGAAAGGAGAAAGCCTTGCTATTTTGTTCCTCTTCTCCTTCTGGGAGGGAACTCACAGCAGCTCACTGTGGCTTAGTCAGTGAATCCCCAGCTGGGATTTGAAGCTCATGACATCAGAGAACAAAGCATCTTTGCTGTGCTAATGTAGGCTGCAATGATGTGTCATCAGCTACCACGCACATGTTAGTGTATCATGAGGGTTCAGTGCTGTTTTGGTGACAAGGAGCAACCTTATACTTTGGTACTATGTAAACACTAACTCTATTCACAATCCCTCTCCTTGTGTAATAGTTCTCACATACAAAGTAGCAACATGCAAAAATCATTCTGCTGATGAATGAATCACTTTGATTAGAGCATTTTTTAGTGCTCCTTATTTTTAAGTAGTGATAAAAGAAGTTTGGTTTGTTTTTTTTTTTGTATGAGAGTCACAGACTCAGGAAGAAAAAACAGGATTTGTATAAAGCGACAACAGGAATTCATCCTTGCAGTGGGGTTCCTAGAAAGCAGAGGGTAAGTAGTAGCACCCAGAATATTTCTTTATGATATAACTAGTTTTTAAATGGCAGACAAATAGAGCAGGAACATAGAAATTGGTGCACAAGCTCATGTCACCAGTTGGCTTAGCTCTACTTTCCTTTCTTAAAGAGTAACCAGCCACCACAAACTAAAAAATAATGGCCTTTAGCTTGCAGCATCAAGAACCCCAGCCATTGCTCAGTACCTCCACATACTAGATGACAAAATACGTATGAAGTTTTTATATGTGATTGCCTGGTGCCAGTTGCTCTGCAGGAACTCTGTGTTTGCACAGACTTGTCCTGTGCAGTTTCCTGCTGCAAAGTGAGGATTCATCCCCTCTTGCAACAGGGTGGGAAACATCTGTGTGCAGCTCCCATCTGGTGGCTGATGCTGCATGGGAAAGCCCCTGCCAGCTGCAGAGTGCCTGCCTCTGTCAGACCTGCTGAGTACCACATATGTGGAAAACATACCATGCTGTGCTGTGCCTGCATCTAGGTGTGGATAACCTGCCTGGAGGTTACCTTCCAGCCACTCTTGATATCATCACCCTCAGTCACCTGTGATCCTTTTCCACCCTATCCTGGTGGGGTGGGGGTAGGTCCCTGCCTTGGGCTCAACCATAGGGTGCTAAAGTTGCAATTGCTGGGCCCCAGGTGACCAACTACTACTTACAGTTATTTCTGCTCTCCATGGAAATGTGTTCACAAGTTTTTTGAAGGTGAATATGTCAGTGTATTTTCACAGCCTAGCTGACGTGTGGTTTATATTTTCTCTGTTGTTGCTTCACATGCTTTATCTCATTTCTGCTCCCCTTCTCCCTTTCCCTGTTGACTTTGGTAATTCAAAACAGACTGTAGTTAAAGATGAATTTATACCCTTCTAAAAATCTTCTTACATTTTTATTACAACTCAGAGTATTCTTGTTATTACCCCAGCTCTCCGGGAACATAATTAACTACCTGAGGGATTTAAAAAAGTCATGTCACAGTCATTATTCCAAGGGGTTTCAGCTTTATAGCAGCAATTTTGACGGTAAAGATGAACTAAGTATCTGGCAAGATTTTAATAAACTAGGTATTGAATCATAGCAGGAAGAAATCATCTTCTTCAAAGGTTGAAATGAGACCCGGGAAGAGAAGACAAACACACAGACACACAAAAAGCTGAGAGTCTTAGCTATTAATCCATCTGGGAAATATCTCATAGAAAAGGTGAGGAAGTCAACCCATCCATCCTTTTCAGAAACGTTATTATAGTGTATAGTAACATAAAAGTGCAAACCTCACCTTTAAATAAAATAAACCCCAAAGTTAATCTTCTATTTCACACCAAATTATTGCCATTTATCCCCTTCTCTTTGAGTACTTTCTATGATTCAGTGAACAGCACAAAGCTCCATAATCATAAAATTTGGGGGCTGCAGGGTTACATATTATTAGCTTTCAATGACCCATTGCCCTGAAACAAATGAACCTCAATAAATAATATTAAAAGAAAACAATATTCAAACCATTGCAATAAAGCAGTGGAGGTGATATTGACTCTGTTTCTTGGGAATGAATTTGCAATTGTCCTGAGAAGCAAAGGTTGTTCTGTTCTAGTTGGTTTTCTCTGGTTTGTTTTTAAACTATAAATCTCATAACATTTTCTGCCAGGGAGAGGAAGGGGAGGGAGAGAGATGGAAAGGGCATTGAGAGGTGCAGCTTAGTCTTCATGGCAGTCTGCTGAGTGACACTTGGGTAATATAAGAAAGTGTCCAGTCTAAGAGCCTAATTAGTGTGGCGTTGTGCAAATTAGAAGCAGTATTTTCTTTTTCCTTTAAATTGCATTTATGTGTGAAATTAAACAAAGAATTTACAGTAACATTTCTTCTAGTATTGCTAGTTTTCTTTCACAATTCTTAACCATTATTTAACTACACTTTTGCACTGAAGTATTTCAATATGTACATTCACTTTTTTTTCATTAAGAATCAATGCCAGACATGACGCTGTGACATTGTTATCTGAAACCTTAGGACTGCATTATTAAGAACTACAATGCTCTGAGCTGTTACTGTAGGGGCTGTAAAGAAACCTGTATTAAGCTCTATTGTGGCAATTGAGGACTTAACAGTTTCTGGAAAACAGCAGCAACTAAACTGTACCAGTGCAGATACTCAGCAGTGAGAGAATACCACACTTAGTAGAAAGAACTTGGATATCTTGCTGGGCAGTAAATGTTAGACATGAAAAATCATCCCTGAGAAGGAAAAGGATTTTGCAGTTGAATTTTGGGAAGAAATCTGAAAAAGGGACTTGAATTAAAATCTGTGTGTTGAACAAAATGTATTAACGTAATGGTACAATCCTGTTGGAACTTGACATGATACAGTAGTGACAGTCATGAGGTCAAGGGTAAAAGAACAGTGTACAGGTGCCATATGTAAATCTACAGCCTTTTGTGCCAAAGTTTCTACTTTCCACTTTGAAACTGTGCTAACATGACAAAGCTATGGTTCGTAACCAAAACATTTCATTTCTTATAAATGCTCCCAAATATTACAAGAATCTATTTACAGAGACTAAAAAGCACAGAATTTACTTTGTGTCTTATGTGCACTACATAGGTTTCATATTAAAAAGTAATTCACTCCAGATTTTCAAAATGACCCAGTTATCAGAGGATTTTTGTTGTGTCTTGTCTAGTGGTAGAATGATAATCTATTCAGTGGGTAGAAATATTCCCAAAGAAACTATTACAGTGGAATAACGTCGTGGAAAAGAAATAATCAGAGCCCATAGAACTGGGAAGAAGCCTGCAAATAAAAGTGTTTTAACAGTGATTGTTCCCAACAGAACTGTGAAGCCTGCCTGGTTATCCCTTCTCTGGTATGACTCTAAGAGGCACAGATACTCATGAACTTGGCTGGCAGCTAATCTGTACCTCTGAGGGAACTTAAGAAGCACAAACTGCAAAAAAGCACCCAGAGAGAAATTAAAGTGTGATTTACAAGCAGCAATAGCTTACAGGTTCAAAGGAGTCTGTATATCCAAGTAAGTGCCAAACCCAGACGCGGTGGGGGGCACTGCTGTGACTCAGACTTGCTTGCTTCAGCAACAGTAGGGAGTATTAAAAAATGTTTCTTTGGGGGAAAAAAAAAAGACACACACACACACAAAAAGACAGATCAAGTTAAAAACATTTTTCATAACTAAACACACAATTTTAATCAGACTTGGCCTCCTTCAATGGTTATATGTTAAAGCACTGAGTTGTCCTAGATTTTGTGTAAGCCACAGAGTGAGGAGTACAGTTGTTTCCTTAGCAGTAAGTGACACCAGAGACAACATTGTGAGACCACAACCACCACTGAACATCCTGAGAGGCCAGTATCTCGTGCAGAGATCCTAGTGTTGGTATCGTAATAAACTGTTCCCATCTTGCATTCTGGAACAGCATGGGGTACTGGCAAATAGAGCCTTACTGAAATCCACTTTTCTTTTTCCAGTTCTGCTTAGTAAAGTATTTCTGCCAGAAAAATTCACAGTGAATTAGTCAAAGCTGCTGAAAACTGTAGGGTGGACTATAGGTGGCATCAAAACTGCAAGGAGCTAAATCTCTTTGTACAACTGATGTCTGCTGCAACAGATAGCAAGTGGTGTTCTTTAAGAAGTTGCTGAGTGTTGCCCAGGATCAGCTGTAGCCTGGTGGAAGGGATTTGGAAGAAGTCTGAGAAACCAGAGAAGCTTCCCAGAATTAATATTTTTTCTACAGGACTTCTGAATTCTGAAGGTCTTAGAATTTGGCTCAGAAAGTCTCAGAATAAACCAAAGCAATGATGGCTCAGTGGCTTTTTAGAATAAAACACTGCCTTTCACATTTTCCACTAGGCAGGCTTGAAAAAGCAAAGTTTGTATGTGTGCAAGTAATAAATATTTTATAAGTGAACAACATCTAGGAACTGACATGGCCTCATTTCTCACTATCTCAGCAGGCAATGACATGCAAATTCCTAGAAAAGCAATAGGAAAAAATGTCAGATTTGAATATGGCTTACATCCTCCACATAACAGAGCGCAGATAAGGATTTTGCTTAAAAACCTTAAAAAAATGTTGAGATAAGAGGCACATCAGGCATTGATGATGCGGAGTGAAGGAAAAGCCTTGAAAATCCAAGTTCAGGTCAGTACCTAGTGCCAAACCCTTCCACAACCACGAGAGGCAGGCACGAGTTTTCCAAGTTCTTTTCAAAAATACCCTTATATACATAAAAGAGCACAGGAATTTTCCATGGGGGTGGGGAACAACAATAGAAAAGTGATGACCTTGGGATGGCGCCTAGAGACTGAACAGCTTGGCTATTGTAGGGAAACAGCTGACTTCTGCACAGGAAGCAATCACTGCTGATTAGAGACTCCAAACCCCTGCCTCTATTTTTTTTTCTGTCCCTTTTTTGTACGTAACGCAAAGCTCCCGAGGCTTCTTCAGCCTCACGATTTCACCCCCTCACCTGCTACACCCGGGTGCATGCGTCACGGGTTGATGGGGAGGGAACAGGAGGGGCAGGCAGAGACCTAGAGGGGCCATTCTGTTCCTGCACTGCAGCTCCCAAGGGACATGGGACTCAAGGGCACAGGGTCAGCCTAGAAGGCATTTTTGGAGTGAGATTCACTTCCATCCAGCAGTGAACTTGGGATCTGGCCTTCTGTTTCTTATTGACTCTGCAGGCTTGCTCCCAGGTATCCCTGTTTAAGACGGAATTTTTATTTTTAGTGCTTTTAAGGTTGATTCCCCCTCCAGCCTTTTTAGTAGCAGTCAGGTTTTGTGGATGAGTTAGAAGCTAAATGAATGCTAGATGGAACATCTATTGTCAATTTGAGTATGAGCTCCTTAACAATAGCATGCTGTGTTGAAAAGCTTCAGTCTTTACTGACTCAGGGATAGGGATGCAGGGAACATAATGAAGCAGCACAAAACCAATGTCCTGGAGAGTAACAAAAATTGTAGGTTTAATTGCACAAAACACGTCTTTGTTAAACTGAAGGTATAGAGGCAAAAAGACAACAACAAACACTGCAGCCAGCTGGGAGGAGATCAGTGGGGAGGTGTTTGAAATGCTTGTGGAAGCAGGTAGGAAAATCAGGTCTTTCCAAAGGTACAGGGAGCATGCTGTGGAGGTGAATGTAGAAAGACAGAAAGGCAGAGGACACTGAAATGTTGGTTGATGTTCCTTCCCTCACCTTCTTCCAGTGCAGCAACCAGGGAGGGAGAGGCAGAGGGGACAGCAAAGCTGAAGATTTAAGTTAATTGTGTGGAAATGCTGCAGAGGAGAGCAAGCCTTGCTCTGTAAGCTGCCTCGCTCTCTACTTCTTCCTGGGAGCTCAGGCCTGTGAGTCTGTGCTCCACAACAGTGCCTGGGCGTTTTGGCTCATGTCTCAAGGGGGAATGCAAGTGTGAGGAGGAATTTAAGCACCTACAGGCTTAACCAACAGCAAAGCTAAGGTTTTCCAGATTTTAATGTCAGATTTGTGTGTGTGTGGAGGCAGTTAGGGACTTAAGCTGCTTTAAATTCATAATATTTAGACTGTAGTCATGCTGACATACTTTATCTAGTGACACCCACATTTGGTATTACACTACTTACTCACTGCCTTCCCAGCTCATGGTAAGGAAGAAATGATGTGACTGCTCTGTCCCACTGCGGTACTTTACAGATCTTTTATTACCTGACAGTCTCAGATGCCATGGCCAATTACTAAAGATGCAGTATTGTGGTAAGAAGTTGAGATCCATGTCGATGAAATGTGGTACTTAGCCACTGAATTTTACATGATGGATTCAGACTGATATCAGCTAAAGGAAAGAAGAGACTACGGGATGATAGCCCCTGTCTGATAGGGCATTTCTTAAGGTACTGTTTTACTAAAGCTGTAGGCAGTTTTCTATGAAAAGCAAAGAAAGAATGCTAAGGGGTACCAGAGGTCACAATATTATGTTCTCTCTTTTACTACTGCTTTTCACACTTTAGATTTTTGTTTAATAAACTGGTCTCATTTGTGACGATTGTATGATTTAATTGCCACCATGCTTTAAAATATCACATTAAGTGAAAGCAAGTAGAAGCAGCTGTTGAGTCCTGGCTAACTTGTGGGAGGATGGCTAAAGCTGGACCTGCATAAACAACAAAGCAACAACTGACTTTAAGAGGTTATAGTCCTCCATTGTCTCCCTTTAAATCACTGCCAGGATATCTCACTTTTACTCTGCTGACTCTCCCTCTGTTTCAGGTACTCTTTTAAGTAACAGTGTAAAGCTTTCTGGCACTCACATCTAGAAGAATGGATTTGGGATTTAGGCAGATGTCTCTTCAGAGATGCATTGTGAATAATAAAAAGTACACCGAGTCTCTGTACAGAGTCAGGAATCAAAAGAACTACTCTATTAACTATCTCTGAGATCTTCAGCTGTTCGATACAGAAAGCTTTCTTTTGAGGCTGGAATTTATTTCACCTAGCTTTAAGTGTCTAAAGATTACAGGAATAGCCACAGCCTAAAGCAGGATCCCTCTTCAATCAACTAGGATCAAAAGGAAAAATTCATCCTGTCCCAGTTCAGGTACCTCAGTTCATCCTGAACTTCCCTGTGTGAGGCATTAAGATTCCCAATGGTTCCCAAATGTCAGCCATGGAAAAAAACCTGTTCACAAGATGTCACAGTGTAAATGACTGTATACATGTCTGCCTGGTAGTGGTTATCATGCTTGTTTGTTCCTCAGATGCTCAGCTATTTAAGATGACTGCTGTGCTGAAGCTTTAAAGTTGCTTTTAGGGTAAGTTTTCTTAGGCAATGTTCTTGAATGGGTACTATATGCTTATAGAGCATTACACAAAGAAAAGGCCTAACTTGACTGAAGTCTTTGGACACCATTGTAATCCTCAGTATTATATCAAAATTCTCCCAGGCCATATTTTTTCCTAACATTGGATCTAAAATTTTCTTTGGTCAATGGGCTTAGTTGCTTTCCCCTTGCTGCAATATATTAATATTTTAATAAATTGACAGTCTCCTGGTTTCTTTAATGCTTGTTGTTTGGCATACCCTGACCTGCCTCAGTAAGGAAAAAAAAATTTGCAGATCTTTTTAAACCATTTAATTCCACCCTTTTCTTGATATTTTTTCTTGTTATTCTATTTAGTGTGATTTTCCTTTCAGTCTGCCTCTGCCCTAAGTTGATTCCAATGGCTTTTCTCCAGCAGCCTGCCTTCCTGGCTGCTTACTGTGCCCCCTGCCCCAGCTCAGCCTCACCCTGCTGCTCTGAGCCCACACAGCAAGCCTCACAATGTCTGGATCCAGACAGACAAGTGCTGCAGAGCAAAAAAAAAAAGACATTCTTCTCTCTTTCAGACTGGATGGCACTTACCTACTGGAGGCAGATGGAAGGAAGGATCTTTTTTTTTTAGAGTGGTAGGTGGCACAGAGGGAATTCACCAGCAGCATTTCTGGATATGAAAATTTAAAAATAGATTTTGTTACCCAAGTGGACTGTGAGGGGATGATATTTTTTTTAATAATTTCCTCCTCCCACACAACACACCACTCATCCTTTCATACACTCAATGAATTTTTTGGTCTGGCATTTCCCTCCCTCTCCTCTATAAACCAATCAGGGTGACTAAGTAGTGGAGCTATCCACTGCTATCTAAACTTGCTTGTGATCCATGATCTGGACTCGGGCATAATACTCAAGAATTAGTTTGTAAAAGACACATTACTTCCAGTTCCTTCTTACAAATCTCATGTCACTGCAGTTTGAGCCTTCCTGAAATACTTCTTGTACAGAGATCACATGTCTATCTCTTTCTAAGTACTTTGGAGCAGAAAAGGGTATTTCTGAGAATATTCACTCCTTAGAACTGACTACATTTTGCCCTTATAGTCCCATATTCAATCACATACTTGTCGACATGGCAGACTCATACAGTGCTCATTTGTACTTGCAACCAGCCTCAGCTTAGCTCTCCCTTGTGGTTAGTTACAAGACTCCACAAACAACCAAAGTCCTGCAAAACCACATCCTAAAGCAGAAGACCAGTCTGTAGCCGTATGATAGGGAAAACACTGTTGGGCTGAGTTGCTTTCACTGTGTCTTAGTTCATGGCTGAAGTGACTTAATGACGATGTCCTTCTCAACTCTTCTTTCTTGTATCATCCAATCTCTGTCAAGCACAGTGGAAACATGGTGTTTAGCACTCAGCAGTCTCCTAGCAGTTGTAGTTGACCTCCATCTACAGCATTTCTCTCCAGAGCTTAAAATGTTTAGTGTTTGAAGTGTACGTGGCCTTTCCTCGCTGAAAGAAACTGAACAACAATCACCACAGCTAGAGGCAAAAAGCTTTCAAACCCTTCTATAACAAGCATGCTATTCATATGGAGAAGGAAGGAGAAAGAGGAGGTAATTTGACAAGTCATCCATTTCCACCAGAAGCTCCTGAGGATACTGTTATTGCTCAGGACTGCTGTTTTCCGCAGTCCAGAATAATGCCTACCAGCCAGTACAACGTGTGCCTGCTGTAAGGTGCTGCCATCCGTCCCTCTGGAACAAACAGAGGAAATGCATCAGGAGGCCTCGGCTGCAGATGGAAAGCCCATCACCGATCGGCGCTTACGCTGCGAGATCCCCCAGATGAAAGCCGATTTCAATGAGCATTGTGTTTCAAGGCCCACTTCCTCCGACTCTGGAAAGCTTAAGAAGGAACATCCCACTTGTGTCTACGGACACAAAGGGCTGCTGTGGTTTGGGAGATGTTATCGGCCTTCCCATGCCACAGCAGCAGCCTTCCAGTGGCGTCTCCCAAGAATTACTCATTGTTCCTGGGGAGGTTTGACTCCTCTGGGTGGGATCTCATGGCATCCAGTTCAGATGGAAGTAGGTGGTGCTGGGAGGCCAGCCAAGCTCATGACAAAATCTCTGGCTAAGGGGGAGCTCCTTCAGGAGCCCAAGCTAACAAAGTCCTTAGCAATCACGGCTGCGGATACTAATTCATAAAATGTGGCTCTTGTTGTTAGTAGGTACTGTTTGGAGCTATTAAATCACCGAATAATAACGTGAACCTCAGCTCCTAGACTGAGTCTCAGTAAATGAGACATTCTTATTCTTCTTTACCAAATTTCATGGTCGCAGGCATTATTAATTTCTAAAACCTCTTTCCCATAGTTGGCAACAATGAGCTTGATCCCGACACAACCACATTAAGTGAGGAAATCGGGAGCAATCCACGCTTTTAAAGACTTTCATTTGAATTCCAGAGCTTCTGGGAGACACAGATGATATTTAAAAGGCTCCAGTCAGGTTCAGTTTGTAGAAGCCTCTTGTAAGATGGATGCATACTCACATTATCCAAACCTCTTGTCTCTAAAATTAGAGCAGAGGTATAAAAAGAAGCTTCCCTGGGAGAATTCCTAGAACTGGTGCTTCCGGTGCCAATTGAAGATACTGGGAACAACAACGTTTCTCACAATGATTTGTCACTGTGTCTCCGAGATGGCACCTCAAAACACAAAAAAGGAAAAGGAAAAATGATCTGAACATTTCCGGATTTCAGCAAATCTTTGATTTGTAGTCTTGAAGGCTCACATTTGAACTGAGGAATGTATTAGTTGGTTTTTTTTTCTCCCTGTCTCTTCTATCATACCAGTAAATCCATCTCTGGCTTCAATTCCTTATCTCTTTTTTTTTTTTTAAGAGGTCAGTGGAAGATAAACTAGTAAGAAAAAAAGCCTGCTGGCAGTGATTTCTTGCATATACATGAAAAAAGATTGAAAACATATGTTTTGGAGAAGTATAGGAGAAAGGCAGCAGAGAGAGAAACAGATAGAGCCTTTCCAAAATGAAAACATTTAGTCTGCCTTCCAAGCAATGGAAATTCCAATTTTAGAAATTGTGCTACAGGCTAGTAACGTACAACATTGTTGGCTCTGGCACATGGAAAAAAGAAAAAAAAAAAACAAAACACAAGCTTTTGTAATTCTGTCCCTCTCACCAGAGGAATGACGTGAAGCCAGTCAAGCACATCAGGGGGGAAATTCTAATTTTCCACAGATAAAGCCTAAGTGCATTCAGCTAATATTGGTTGTGCGTAACTATGTCTTGTGCCTGTGCTGTAGAGGTGTATCATACCACTGGGTAAAACACGAGCTTTTGAGGTTTCCATCAATGGCAACCCTGCAAGCTCCAGTTAGCATCCCAGCAAGCAGCATGTAGGGAGTCCGGAGGACTCAGGACAGCATTTCGTTGCATAGTTCTCCTAAAATAACACTGTTATTTTGTGTAGCATATGCCACAACTCCATGGCAACTCAGAACGGTGACAGTGATGATGAGTTATCTCCTGATAACCTCACTTGCCCCGTTTCTGGACGAAGTGTCACGCTAGTCAGCTGCTGGTGGCATGTTGCCACCAGCCTCCACCAGACAGAAAGAGAGAGAGGTTTTGAAAGAACTGCTGACAAATAAGGCCAAATATATGCCTGGACTTTTTAGTTTAGTGGTTACCTCAGGAGTGCATTTGGCCTATGGCTATGTTTAAAGCACTTTCTCAAGGATGCTGTGCTGTTTCTGTGGAGGCAGGGATATGACTTGTGACATATGAGGACAGTAATCAGTGCAGATAGATCCTCTGTGGATCCTGGACTGTGCTATATAGCTCACAGGGCAAGAATGATACTGTTCACTGATGTGACAGCAGTGGGACGTCCTGAATGAGCAAAAAATAAATATTTACACATGCATGGCACAGAGAAATTCAAGGCATGAAGTCCCTATTTTGCTGCAAATATTTGCCACAATTTAACGGGAGAAAAAAAGAATAAATCCATAACTCTTTTCCCATGTTGCAGACCAATTTGCAGTGGGTAATTCCTAATGCATGTCAGAGCAGCCCAAAGCGTGCCAAAGAGCATTGTTTCCTTTGGCCATGATGGGTCAGTTCAATAGCAAGGGATCTAGAAGGGCGTCAGGCAGCTCTGGATGTACCCACTAGCATTTGGGTACATCTTGAGACAACCATAAAAGCCCAACTGCATAAACCAACTTAAACTCCTGTGGCTGGAAGAGCTGTCCTTCCTCAGAGTAGTCAAGGTTGACCATAACTGCTAATCACACATATAGTTGTTTAAAATTCATAAGTTATAATACACTAAAAATCTGTAGATTAAAGTAGGATTTTCATTTTTAAGAAAAAAATAATCCTTCACTTGCAACCATGGGTAGCCTCTTAGATGCATTTGTGTGCCTTTGGAAGCAGAGAAATACTTGTATGGACCAGAATAAAAATGGTGAGGGAAAAAACCTATGAAAAGCTTAAAATGTCACCCCACTTAGTGTGATGGCTGCTAATCAACAGTAGTCATCTAGGCATGAGACAACCCCGGACTGAGCTCTGTGATGGTTGAGGGAAGGGACCATGCAAGAACAAATTGCTTCCTTCAGCTGTGCCACTACAGAGCTGATTCCCCAATATGGATATTTTTAACATTCATCTTCATTGTGTGCTGAGCCATCTTGTTTGGACCATGCTTTTCTCAAGAAAGGTTGGACCAGATGATCCTTGAGGTCCCTTACAACCTGGTATTCTATGATTCTATGATATCTCTCAGTGCCGGGAGAACTTTACTGCTCACTCCTCCAGGTGGTAGGAGGCTGGAGCCTTTGAGGCTTGTAAGATTGCATTTAAGTGCCCCAAACCAGAAGTTAGATGAAAGTTATATATTTAAACTTTGCACACCTAGCAGTGCCTACTTCCCATTGATTTGTGAGCTGCAGGATGTTAAACTTTGGAGACTCACAGTCAGTGTCTATCTATGTGTTTAGGCATTAAACTGCATTGACGCCTTTATCTGACAATGATTAGCTGTAGCCCTATGCCAAAGATGATAGTAAATCAAACAGGAGTTAAAAGAAAAAAGAAATAACATGCTTGGAAGGAACTTCAGGAATTGGTCTCTCCAATTAGCCACAGTAGCAAGCCCTTCTTTTGGGAAAACATCATGGTGGCCTCCTGGAACCACCACCAGGAGACTTTGGACCTATTGATAGTGAGGGAGTGACAAATTTGTTACAAAAAAAACAAAGAACTCCTTTGGGAGCAGTACAAATTTTCAGTCAGATGGTGATAAATATGGATAGCTAACAGACTAGGCTACAGGGCTGCCAGGGAAAGCAACTTGATGAAAAAATTTATATAGTTTTGCCACCGTTCCTAATTTGCGAGTTGAAAGTGACTTCAAGGCAATTCCAGACTAGGAAGGTCTGCAGCCAGTGACAAGAGAATCAGACAGACATGGCACAAGTCCTAAGCAGAACTGAAAAACAAATGCTAAAACCCATTTGGTAAATGAGCATGATAGATACAAGGCTTTCTCTCACCTCATCCGCCAGCCTGTATTGATAATGAGGATTGTTCCCACCCAGGTGCAGGACCCTGCACTCAGTCTGGTTGAACCTCATGAGTTTCACCTGGGCCCCCTTCTCTAGCTTGTCCAGGTCCCTCTGGATGACATCCCATCCCTCTGGTATACTGGCTGCACCATTCAGCTTGGTGTTGTCTACAAACTTGCTGATGGTTTGTATTGTCAGGTAAAATTATTGAAGAACAGTTTCTCACTGGTGTTCACTTAGGACAAAACCCGTTTTGGGAGTGCATGAGTCCAGCATTTCTGCTCTGAAAGAAATGTATTCAGCACAAGAAAGATAAGTGAACTGCTAACTACTTTTTTGCTTCTTCTTAACGGATATGCCTCAGTTTGCTCTCATCCTTGACCTTGGGCAATAACTTTCTTGACCATACACAAAGGAGTTGTCAGGATCTAGCTGTATGGATGTGAAAGATGTCTATCACATCCTCATTCTTCTAATCCAATCAATAAATCTCCCACCAGCTCTATTTGCTCAGCTTTACTCCCAGTTGACTTGCTGTAATCATGCCACCATAACTTACCTGCAATCAGACTATACACCTTGTTCCAAGAGTTTCTAATATACGTTGTTTGCCACATGGACAGTCAAGGCTTTCCATGGTATTCTTAGAATACTGCAGTGTTGCAAAGTCCAGTAGTTCCAACCACCACATTTAGCCTAAGGTTAATGTGCACAAAAAAACCCCTTTAATGCCAGGTTTTACAATGTACCAAAAAAAAAAACCTAAAAAACATACTCTCTGTGCGGAGACCTTATAACATATAAAATATTATATATAGCTGTGCAGGACATGAGGCTAATTCAGCCTGATACTTGAGGGCATGAAGTCATCAGCAGTGAGACCTGGAAAGAAATGCTTCACTCCTTGTGTAACAGCACCTAATTGGGTAAGGACAGCACATTTCATCTTTAGGTCCATTTGATCATCATGTGCTACTTGTTACTACTCAGGCTGAATACCAGACAGGATCGACTAATAACTTCACTCAGTGGGCCAAAGCTGTGTTCTGAAATGATGGTTATTTTTAGGAATGCAAATCAGTACAGATAATGAATCAAATTAAGGCTTCTTGACTTTACCTCAGAAAACCTTCTCAACTTTTTTATTTCTACAGTAAAATCATCATAAAGTCCTATCTTCTTCTTTGATCAGTGTTGACTTGTTGAACCTCAACACCTTCCCTTTACATAACACATTTTTATTATTTCTTGCACAGTCTAACACCAGAGCTCTCTCTTTGAACAGCTGTCCCTCTTCTTTGTCAATTCCCCTCCTAAAGCCTTTATCTTTATTTACGTCTTAGTCAAAAAAAAAACCTCAAAAATTCTGTTCTTGGTTCTGAGCAAGCACAGGTCCTTTTTTGTACCTCATTTCCCTCATTTGTCAATACTACTGGCAGTAGCTTTTGGGTTTAGTAATGATCAGAGCACTAGAAGAATCACATCCTACAGCATAATGCCAAGATTGGGGGTCTCTCTGGCAGGACTATATTGTGAACTAAACAAAGTGGATCCTACCCAAAAAGGTCACAGAATGTCCTCCATCCATGTAGGTCCATTGCAGTGTTTCTAGAGCAGACTGACTCCATTCACACATTGTAGAAGGGCCTGGGTCTCTTTAAGTCTCATGAGCTATATCTCTGACTTTAAGACATCATTATTTAATAGGCACAAAACGGAACACAGGAAGTTCCATCTGAACATAAAGAAAAATTTCTTCACTTTGAGGGTGACAGAACACTGAAATAGGTTGTACAGAGAGGTTATGGGGTTTCCTTCTCTGGAGATATTCAGAACTTGCCTGGACATCATCATGTACAACCTGTTCTAGGTGAACCTGCTTTAGCAGGGGGGTTGGTGTGGATGATCACTAGAGGTCCCTTCCAACCTCTGCCTTTCTGTGATTCTCCTTTTTGTGGGGGGTTTTTTGTTGTTGTTTTTTTTTTTTCAGTTCAAAGTGATGGAAATAATCACAGGGTTGCTTTGCAGCTCACCCAGATAGTGGTTTTGTGTCTTGACACTGAAGACATATGTGCTATGTCTTGTGGCTGGATGCCATGAGTCCTTGCAGGGGACAAAGACTACTGGAGGACTAGGTAAGGCAGGGGGAGCCAGCTATAAAAAGCATCCATACAAACTTTTGAGACTGGTCCATTGAGTCACTGCTGAAATTCTAGTTGCAGTGATCTGAACCAGACTCAGGTAACACTTAAGCAATGTAGACACTTGTACGTGTAGTGCTCAGGAGGTCCTCTTCCATTTAGAATATATCTCTTATACACAAGAGTGTGCCAGGGGTCTAAAGGTAAAAGCAAAGACTTAGCTCTCTAGGCTTATAGTCACAGTCATGTAGCAGAAACAAGCTCTAGAAAACCTCATCACCTCCAAGGTATACCTCTCTGTGTGAAGAAGAAGGTAGACTTTCTCATCAAGCTGGAGGATCTGAAGCACTGGGAGTGAAATCACTGAGTACCAGAGGCACTGTCTGAATCATGATTCATGTGGATCACGAGCAGTGGTCCTACAGCACCTTTATGAGGAGAAAAGCACAGCTGGCAGACATTCAACCTACCTGAAATGCATCTTCATTGATAGGAATGGGGCCTCCACCACCCAGGGAGGCGGTGAAGACCCCATCCCTGGAGGCATTCAAGGTCAGGCTTGCTGGGCTCTGAGTAATGTGATCTAGTTAAAGATGTCCCTGCTCTTAGCAGGGGGCTTGGACTTTAAAGGTCCCTTCCAACCTGAACCATTCTATGGTACTGTGATTCTATCTCCAAGTCATTCTTTATATGTCTAGTCAGGTTATCAGTGTGAAATGTTACGAGGTGTCTGAGAAGAGTATAACTTTTTTTATGAATGAAATCAATTTTTAAAAGAAATTACAACTCCGCCTTCCAGCATTAGTTGGAAGCATCCTGTATTTACTACTCTTAGTGCAGTTGTTGTTTGCTTTTCACAAATGCATGGAAGCTCTGGGCTTGGACTGTAATGGTAGGCCAGGTACAAACACAACAAACTTAAGACTCCTCCAGATATTGATGAACTATGGTCTAAGGAATCTGTGTGTTTGAGAGGAAATTAATACAGGGGAGAGGAAAATATGATTACTGGCAGGAAATGTTTACATGTACATACCTTCATGCATGTATAAATTCAGTTTTTACTGGTTTATTTAAAGGAAAAGCAGAAGAGGATCAGCTGTGGCTGCAACTTAGGAGTTCCAGCACTCAATCAGATCAGTGTAGTCTGATGGCTTTTCTACTCTGTACTGGCTAAAAAAGGCCCTTTGCCATCTGCACGTTGCTCTAACTTTTAGGACTGATAGAAGGTGGCATGACATTATGCGTACTATTAGCCCTCCAGTCTGTTTTGCTGCTGGTGCAACCATCAGTGAGGGATATCTGCCAGATGTTTTATTCTTTTGGAAGTGCAAGATGGTAATTTGGCTTCATATAGCACAACTCATTTTGATTGAAGTGATGCCATCTGTTGCACTATAGTGATTAAAGTTATCAATGCACAGATATTAATAAATACAATTAAGATTCAGAAATCTGGAGTGAGTTTTCTATACCACAATTATTAGGCTGTCTTGAGCTTGGGAGCCAGATGTGACATCGTGTTTCTAAATTTAGGTTTTTGAATGATCTTCTCAAAACACAATATGCTAACATTTTAAATAACTGGAAGTGTGAAGCTAAAACATGCAAGTTGATATAGGAACAAAGAGTTCAAAGTATGGAAAGACCTCAACCTCTCCTGTTTCTGAAGAAACACTGAGTGTGATGGGAAAGGCAAATGAAGCTCTGAAAGCCTCTAGGTTTTCAAATTGTTCCCAAAGTTGAGTTGGTGCAAGAAGATAGAAGTCTGCTTTGCTCTTGTGGTTTGTGCTGGAAAGTGTATAACTGTCAGTAGAAGAAATGTGACCTAGTGAAGTGCTGCAATATTTACACACCAGTAAGAATCTGCTACCAAATGGAACAGATGTGGTTTCCAGGGCTATGGGAAGAAGATGAAAACAAGATGAAAAGTTATATAGGTAAAATTACTGGAAATTGGTTAATTACAGGAGTTGTGGAAGGTGATGTGATATGAGAACTCATGTATTAATTTACTTGTGCGTTGGAACTGTGTGTTTCCAAATGGATGAATACTTCTGAAAAAAAAAAAATCTTGTCTTTATTCCAGTTAAGCTGAGTGTACTGTAGCAGCTCATATTATTTTTCATGTAAGCTCATCCAGTACTTGGTAAGCCCAAGGGGGTACTTCATTACACTGTAAAAGAACATAAAGATTGTTCAGAGTATTAACCTAAGTTTATTTCAAGACTGAGTAACTTGACTTAAAAAAAAAAAAAGCAGTTAGTAATACTTCAGGAATTGTTTAGAAAAGGTTCCTGCTAAAAAGTTTACATCCTTTAACTTGCTAAAAGATTTCAAATGTTGAAAGATTCAGATAATTTCTGAATTCTTATAATTTTTAAAGAACTGGTTTCCGTTAAAAAAGTACAACAAGCAAAACCCCAACCAAACCACACCTCTAATGTATTGTGTTTGAAAAAGACTACAAAAGTGAATCATTCTGATTTCTTCTTGCCCATAAGCACTCTGTTTCCATATCAGTTTTGCCTCTTACAGAGTTGCAAAGGTCCTGGAGAAATCCAAGTGAATTATTTTACCTTCTACAGAGCAGGAAACACACTGGAAAAATACCTGTGGCAATACCCGTTGTCCACTGTCCAGTCCCTTCTTACTTCTGCACAGAGGAAGGGGGTCACTAGGGAAAAGTAAAGCTTTAAAAGTCATGACCTTAAAATGGCTGTGCTGGATAGATCACTCTACCTTGTCCAGTTCCTTTTGTAACCATTAATACCAGGGTCAAGTACGTTTCAAGTGGTTCCTTAAGTTCACGACTGCTTTGTGTTGCCAGACTGTCACAGAGCAGCAGGAGTAGACGGATAAATTGGATTTCAGTCCACTGGACTCAAAGGAGAGTTGGACAGAGTCCATCCTCAGAATGCTTGCATTTTAAGTGGGGTATCTGCTTCAATAAACAATGTGCTGTGTTTGCTAAATAGGTCAGATTTCAGCTCAGGTGTCCTGGCGAAAGTGTGGGCTGAATTCAGCCCCAACTGGGGTGGGAGGACTCCAGCACAGAGCCTGGTTTTTGGTTTGAATACACAGTTTCTACAAGAGATGAGAACTCTTCACTTCATCCCAACAGTGATGGTGGTTCTGGTCCAAAGGTCATTGAGGCTGATGGAAGAGCTCCAGCTGAATTCAATAGCCCTGGAGCAGGATAATGTGTGTAATTTACACTTGTCTCTTTTTTTCCTTCAAAAATTTAGATATCCATTTTCCTGTATATAGCCACACTTCTCTTATTTCTTGTTTGCATTTGACAAATATTTAAAAGCCACTCATGGGCTGGGCAAGAGTGAGACAGAGGGGAAGTGACCAGAGTTAGTCAGCTTGGGGAGTTAGTCAGCTTGGGCATATTTCCTGAGAAATCCTAGGGTGAAAAAAACCCAAACAATTCATATTTGTTGTTCCATAGTTCCGAGCTGTTGCCATTGAGATGAAATATTTGCCTTATACTGCTAAACAAAAAGATCTTTAGAAAGATTTGCAAAAGTATGTTTTTTAGTCACTGTTCTGTGAACTCTGAACATGAAAAATGCTGGCTTCTATTTGTTTGTATTAAAAAGTAGAACCTTTTATTCCAAAAGGAGTTGTACATGTTGAAAAAGATATTTCCATTTTTCTCTTAAAACTGTTCCACTGTTTTCTTCCTCACCTAGAATGTCTCTCCTTGAACAAACCTGGAATTTTTCCACAGCCTTTTTAATCTGCAAAAGTGCTGTTTCTAGGCCTGGAAACTGCTGCTCTTGTTGTTAGAATTAATCAAAGATAATATAAAGATGATGAAGAACAGGTAAATAATAGATTACTGCTACCATGTTGTATACCAGCCAATTGTAGCACCAATTTATGACATATTAAACAAAATGTCAAAAATGGTGATTCAGAGAAC
>JANHFX010023845.1:61929-74164 GCA_027560015.1 Chloroceryle amazona
CTGCAAAAGTGCTGTTTCTAGGCCTGGAAACTGCTGCTCTTGTTGTTAGAATTAATCAAAGATAATATAAAGATGATTTTCCTTTTTACTAAATGTGATGAAGAACAGGTAAATAATATATTATCGAAAGATTGCTGCTATCATGTTGTATACCAGCCAATTGTAGCACCAATTTATGACATATTAAACAAAATGTCAAAAATGGTGATTCAGAGAACGCACACACATATGAAACTCAGAAAAGCTGTCTCATTGTGAAAGTCAATTATTTCCTACATCTTAAGGAAGTGGATGTCCAGAAATAACATCTTTTTCTTCGCTGTAACTCTTAGCTCTCTATGAATGAACATGTTGTCACTGTCTTACCATGATGTTAGCATTACCCAAAGGTAAGGAAGATGATTAAATAGGCAGATGTAAAATTTAAGTGCCTGGTACACCCTTTTTCTTAGGTATTTTGTAAGTTGCTGTGCTACCACCTAGTCACTTAGCAACTCCTTGTTGACCAAGGTTCACCATGCTGGCTTTGCTGTAGTCTTTCAGGGTTTGGTTTGTTCCAATGGAAGCTTTGGCTTCCTCTGCCCTATACTTGAATGCCATGCTCCCATGGTGCACAATCTGCATGTGGTCTTGCAAGGAGGACTCTTGAATGTGGAGGACCATGCTCATACTTCAAGATCCAAGAATTTTGCTACAAATTTTGTTGTTGTTGTTGTTTATTGATTAAACTTTCTGGTGTTTTGCCAAGAGGCCAGTTTTCTACCTTCACCTCCTTGGTTTTGGAGGATTATGTTTTGCTGGACAAGTGAAGAACCAGAGGTGTAAAACTGAAACAATGGTCAGAGACTCTGTCTTCATCCCTTCTCATTGGGATTGGTTGAAACGTGGGTTGTTGGTCACAAGAGACCTGTGAGTAGAATACTGTAGGATCCAGGGAAGATGGGGTAGACGGAATAAAAAGCTTTCTTTCAGATTCAGATGGTTTCTTTTGCCCCTTGCTAGTAGTTTTAGTTTTCCAGCTAAAGAGTGTGACTTGGCATAGGTAAGATGGAGTGCGCTCTTAGTTACTTTGATCCCTCCTATCTCCTGAGGTTTTATCCAGATTTGTGACGAGGAGAAACAGAGCCTGCTGTTATCAAGGGGGGTTGCCCTTTATTAAAGATGAAAAAAACAGGATTGCACAAAATAAGGGGTTTACTTCTGTTCCTGAAACAAGCCTTTCTTTGTGGTGGTTGAGGGAATTTGTTGCCAAGATATTGTTTTTCTTTATATACATAAGAAATCTTTCAGACACTAGGTAATCTGATACTTGGATAACAAAAAGCCAGATTTAGTTTCCATTAAAGCAAAGGCAGACTTTCCTCTGACAATATTTAGCTCTGAGCAAAAATGCTACCATTTTCACAATTCTTTCAATTTCTGAAAGAAATCAAAAATGCTTTTCTAGCATAGAGAACTAATTTTGTGCTAAAAGAGCAATCTTAAGAGATTGAGATTTGTTTTCCTTTTAAGGTGATTTCCTCAAACAGGTGAGCATTTTGCCCACCTTCTGTCCTTACCTTCTAACATATATGCATTTTTAGCATGGTTTGAAAAAAAGAAATGTTTGCAACGAGAAGCAATTTCTAATTATATTTAACATTTGTGGCAGTTTAATGGACAGTACAGTCTCTTATAACATTCTTGTTTAAGTGCCACTAAGTGAATACACATGGGTACGCCTTTCACAGGCAGAACTGCAGTCATCCATCAACAGTTGTTCAATGAGGAGGGAATAAAGCTTTTTTTTGAGTGTAGCTATTTCATTTTTAAGCTTTTTTTTTTTCCTTTTCCCAATCAAATGAAAACACATTTCAAAATCTACGTCTGTTTTCTTGTTATTCCCACTGGCAGGCTTAGCACTGAATAATTCAGCAGACTGAGTAGACTATGCCAAGTATAACCCAAAATCCCCAGACTTAAAAAAACTCAATTTCAAGTTTCTTACTTTAAGCAGTACATTTAATAAATTATGTATTTTTCCTTCTAATATGCATTTTCCAATGGATTGCAAATAGCTGAGACACAATCCCCTGACACTATTCATTTTCATATTAAAGAAAGAAAAAAAAAGATGAACATGGTATAAATATTCCCCTAACCAAAAGCCTTAGTGTTTTGGGTTTCTTTTTTTTTCTTTTTTTCATTGAAACTAACCCTGAGAAAATATGGCCATACAGAAAAATTATTCTCAGTTCCTGTAATCTGCACTAGTTACTATTGCATGAAGAAAATGAGAGGTAAACATCTAATTAAATGTGTAATCATCTCTTTGTGTAATTTTCCAAAGATGTAATTTATTCTAAATTTACTAAGAAAAGTACAGAAGAAGGAATAATCAGCACAGCCTGGTGATTAGGTATGTGTCCTCTGGCACATAGCCTGATGTATTTTAGACAAAAGTGGATCTGAGCTGCACATTTTTGATGCAGATCTTGACTGATTATGAACTCTCCAAAACTCAGGGTGTTTGGCGTAGAGTGCTGGCAGAGCCCAGCAGAAAGGGTACAGCTGTGCCCTGCATCCTTACATCTGTCGACACTCATGGTATTTCAGACTGAATTTTAGCCTCATCACGCTCTCGCTGATACATAGTACAGAAAGCAATTGAGATGTTGGAAAATCTAAGTGATTGTGAAGCTTCAGGGCTTGTTAAAGCTGTTTGTTATCTTCCTTAGAAGAAGCACGCATGGGAAAAAAAAAACCATAAAGAGCTACTCTGACCTCTTCTTACCTCTCAGCCTCTCCCTCTGAAAAAGAAGAGTGAAGAAATGTGCAAGTGCCTGTGTTAGTAACAGGCACGTGTCCTTGTAGGTGGATCAATTAATTTCCATTAGTGTCACAAATGGAAGCAGAACAGTGATCTAATCTACAAAGGCTTTTATCAGACAGCTTTCCTTAGTCTCCTCCACTGAGCTGCCTGCTTTAGTCCCTTGCCAAATTAACCTTGAAGGTATAACATGAATTTCTAGACCCTCCCCCGTGTTTGCAAAGGTGTTGTTTTTCATTTTTAAATGCCGTAGCAATTGGAGTCAAGAACAACAACATTTTGACATCACTAAGTAAATAACACATTATTCTTCCTTAGCATGATCTTCAGATAAGCAAGGATGTGATTATTATGCTGAATGCTTTGTGGCCATATCTACAAAATGAGTAGAAATGGTAACATCTGGCTTCACATTCCTGTAGTCAGCCTACAAAAGGTTGTCTCCCTTATTATGAGCATTGCTTACCTACAGGACACAGAAAGACGACTGACAAGGCAAAATACTACACTGCATGTACCTCCCAAATCTCTGTGATGAGAAGAAGTGACCTCTGGTGACATTACTAGGACCAGTAGTAGAGGAGACACCTCTTGACATGACAAGAGATTGTTGTCTTGCCAAGTGAGAGCAAAGGTTTTTGAATCTGTCTGTGGAGGGAATATGATTGGAAGGGTCCCATTAGCAAAGGGAAAAGGAAATTAGGAACAGTAGAAACAAGAGAAACTTGGAAGGTCTCTGAGAGGGAAACATTCTGTAGGAAAACCAAGAGCAAAGCCTGTGTTATATCATCTCTTTGACATATTAGCTGGACATGACATCTGGAAACATGTTGTAGGAATTTGAACAAAAGTTCTAATTTTCCCTGAAAGGCATTTTTATGTTAGACAGGATTCTTACTTTCAGTTTGTTCCATAGCACTAACAATTGCAGCTTCGTCTCATCTGAAGAAAATAAAAAGAAAATTCTTCATTGTCCCTTACTTATATCTTCAGGTACCTTTGAGAAATACCTTATGGGGCAATGGGAAATAAGTGGCCACTTTTCTGAGAAGAGCCACTTGAGTTGACTCAGCTGATTCCGTTCTGTGGAGCTTTATGAAATACAAAAGAAATCTTTTCATCCAGCACAACCATTATAATTTGTTGGTTGTTTGGAAATAGCTGCTATCTTTCTTAAACCAGCTTTGGAGTATCATAAGACCTACTATGATTTCTCGAGAAACATTTTTTTTAACAGCATATAAAGTGAAAAAAAAAAAGACTGTATGAAGCCCATTTTGGAGGAAGAAACTCTAGGCCTGGAATAGCAAATAGAGGGATCAAAAAGCCAAGGATCAGAAATTATTGAGGTTTTCCCCACATGCATACAGTCATATGGGTCAGTTGTTAAGTCTCAAACAACTACTGAACCAAGTCCCCATCTTGTTCCAGAGAAGCTGGCTGGTACAGAGCTAAGTGGATGCTGTTCTGAGCAGAGCCTCCCCTCATGGGCTTTTGATGTAGGTCATTCTACCAGGGCAGGTCAAGGTGCCTATGAGGCTTATGAAGTCTGATTAGACTTGTGATCTGCAGCTCCTTCTTCTCAACATGTGATTTTTTTTGCTTTCACAAGCAGTTAACACACAAAAAAAAAGAAAAAAAATGTCTTTCCCAGGGTCCTCTACTGTTCAGATATAGTATTAAATGCAAATATATGTTAATATACCTGATTCACTGAACACTATATGAAAAGTGAGTATAAATAAAACCATATGCATTTTCATCTCTGAAGAGCTTTTTAGTTCATTTCTTTGGCTAGGCCTTGAGAATAAATAGAGCTCTTTCAATTAAGGAAACAAACTGCAGCTAAAGAATCCACTGCAACTGAGTCAGCTCTAGTTACTTGATCATAAATGGTTAAAAAGGAAATAAGCAAGGTGAAAAGGGGAAGAAAAGCAAGCAGAGAACATGCTGCTTTGCTGGCTTTTTTTTTTTCTTTCTTTCTATCTTCAGAGCTGTAAGAAACCCTCCAGGAAACTGCTGTGCTTAGAGCAAGAGCCTCTGTTGTTAGACCTGCAATCACTTACTTGAATGGATGCCTTTCAAATTCAGAGAGCAGCCCAGATAATGAACAGTGATAACTATATACAATTAGCTCTCAGGACTTGCTGAATGTTGCTATGAGGTCTGAATATGCAGGTGCAGAGGAGCCACAATCACACTTGGATTTCCCCAAGGAGAGGATTTGATGTGGCTTTTAAAACCCTCTCCATCAACTCTGCTACCATTCAGCACTTCTTTCCAGCTGCTTCAGAGCCAGTGAGAAATTGCAGCAGTGGGGAAAGCTTCTGTCTTTGCCTGGTCCCTGGACATGAGCCGGAGTGCACACCCTGATCTACCATGTCCAGCATGGAGACATCTTCCCCCTGGGAAAAGGCAGTCCCCTCCTACCTGGCCTTCATGAGACCTGTGCCTGCTCTTGGAGCTCCTGTGCCCACACCAGTCATGCTGGGAAACTGGTACCACGAAAGGGCTGCGGGTGTCTGAGTGGGTACTCAAAAGGCCAAGGACTGCAAGACTTCCCTGAGACAATGAAAGAATGAAACATGAGTGCCCATCACCAGACCCTTGGCTACCACAGCTCACACTGATTGGAAACCTGGGGATGTGGAAGAAGCTAGAGAGTGTAAAACAGCCTAATAAAAGTCATAACTAAGTTATAGTTAATATATTACTGGTCAGAGAAGGATGTGCAAATAACTTAAATCCAATGGAAAGAAAAAAGTAAAAATTATAATTTGACACTCTCAACTCCACAGCTTGAGGGGAGCAAGGAAAGATGGGAGAAGGTAAAAGGCTGGGAAGGAAGGGGATGGAGAGGCCTTAACCTGCATAAGTGCCGTGTAGCATGAAAACTGCCACAGATGATGCAGGGTCTTCTCCCAGAAAGAAAAAAAAAAAAGGTTTTAACTCACAAACAGGTTGAAAGAAATAACTCTTCAGTAAGTGGCAGGAAAAAAAATAAAAGGGTAAACAGGAGGAAATCAGGAGGAGGTAGGCAAGGGGAGTACATTCCTAAACCATGTGAGAAGGAGCAGTGTGTCCAGCATGTACAGGGAACAGCACATGCATGGGGCACAGATACTGCAAAGGGAAAAACGGCTCCCCAGGACAAGTGTTGGAGATGTCAGCAGGCATGTTGACAGGCAATTGAAGAAGAGCCAGTGCTTATTTTCCCTATTAAGACTACTGTGACATTGTCTGTCACACTTCGATTTCCTTTCTGAAAGTTTGCATCTGTTTGTTTTCTCCTCCTGCGTGCCAAGTGTATAGTGACATTTTGCACAACACTGTCGTCCACCAGGAAAATGCTGAAGAGTCTCATGC
The DNA here is from genome assembly GCA_027560015.1 of Chloroceryle amazona. Taxonomy (NCBI): domain Eukaryota; kingdom Metazoa; phylum Chordata; class Aves; order Coraciiformes; family Cerylidae; genus Chloroceryle; species Chloroceryle amazona. The sequence goes on from JANHFX010023845.1 coordinate 68,105, forward strand.
AGAGCCTAGGCTCAGCCCTGCCACATACAGAGGAGTTGGCACCTGAATCACAGCAATTATGGGACTCTGTCAGCTCAGGAGAGTCACTTTTCTCAACAAAAGCATAATAACATCAGGTTCCATAGTGTGATGGCAATGGTAACCCAGCTGTTTCAGGACTTACTTGAAACATTTATGTATTTCATAAAACAATCAGACAAAAAACAAGCTTGAAGACTAGTCAGTTCACCAAAAGTCTGTTACTGTTACTCGTTCCACTAACTGGATGACTGAAAAATGACTGCAAATTTACTAAAAAACCTAGTCTTTATTCAAAATGACTGATTTTGCTTGCAACTCATCCAGATATGCTGAGAATAAGAAATTTCATTGGGACCATTTCTGCAATGGTTACCTGTATGAAACATATTAGTCTCTCCTCTTACAAAGTGAATTAGACTGAAATAATAGCCAAAACCAACTAAAAGTCATATCAAAAGCCTTCTTTCTCAGCTTAGACTACCCCTGAATTTGACTTCACACGCTGAAGGAATTGTTCTCCTACGCTAGGTCTGTAATCTGTGGCAGCAGTGTACTGAATTTCTCCTTAAAGTTCTGTCACACCAGGAAGGTTGGGAGCAATAAAAGACTGGGGGCAGGAAAGAAATGGAAGAAGAGGGTGTCTCTGACACACGGCATTCTGCCTCAATAGAGGTGAAAGTACAAAATACCAAACCACTCTTTACTCTGGCTTTTAAGGAAGAAGAAAAGCCCCTCGCAGATGGCTTTCTTCTCATTAAGGGAGCACAGGAGGAAGCGGTTGTGTGTCCCCTGCGCTTTCTGCAGCCATTTCCCCAGCCCCACTCCACCACCCTTCTGCTCCAGTCTTCCTGGCTCAGCAATTAGGTGAGATAAAAAGTTTACCTTGCAAAAGGCCATGTACTTTTCCAACATGCAGAAGCTTTTCTGCTGTTCAGCAGTGGGCCAGACATATGGCTTTGTGTCATGAACTTTCTTCTTATATTGCGATGGGTAAAAAGCCAAGAAATTCTAAGAATAAGATTGAGGAAGGGACTTAGATAGTATTCAAGTATGTATTATTAAAGGAAATACTTAGGTAAATGTTTAAGTATACGTGAGAACTCCTGCTCACCTCCTGCTATTGGAGGCAGCTCTCAGTTGCTGCATGAACTGTCTTGGTGGTCAGAAATATTTTATCTTTGAGGGCTTCCCCAGAACTGACAGAGACCAAGGGCGATACTGCAGACAGGCCATTACATCAAATAATGTAAAGCTGAAGTAACTAAGAGAATCAGAAGGCAGCACTTCAGCTAGTATATATTCCTATAGTCCTACTGGTTCTTTAACAGAATTTTGACAAGCTTAATGTCAGCTGAAAAGAGAATCCTCTTTCTTGGTGATGTAGAAGTGGTCAATGCCCATTTGTCTTCATATGCTTGGTAGAGAGGTCAGGAAGAGCTCTTGAAGCCTGGCTTTGAAATTTTTCCAGTGGTGTTCTGGAAAGTGTCAACTTCATTACTGCCCAATGTTGGCTTATCAGGATGCACATACAGTGCTAGGTAGGTGTGTATGTTTTTATATAGATATATTCATACATACAATACACACTATCCCTTGGTATGTATATTAAGCATACAGACAGCTTTAAATATAGACTTTTATGTGTTCTTTTTATAAGTGAAGCCATAAATTACATATTTCCAGGCTCTGCACCTTACTCTGACATTAAGGTCAGAGACAGCTTCAAAAATGTGCAAAGTGAATTAAGAATTTTCCCAGACAGATTAGGTACGTACTTAAGTTTTATAAACCTAGTCTTAACCCTCTTTTCCAAATCTCCTTTTCTAGGAACTCCATTAAAGCAGGAAGAACAATGGTTTGATTATAGCTACTATAACACAAACAGCTGTGTTATGTCGTGGTATCATGCTGTTGCTTTCAGTGAGCTCTAGAAGGGAGAATGATGCAGAAGCTTAGGCTGAAATTTTTGTCAGATGTTTAGAAGGATGCCTCTAATTACACTCACTCATCTGCCACAAAACCATTTGTATGGTGTGATTATAAAAAAAACCAAACCCCTGATCTCCAAGTCTGGAAGGCTGTGTGCTCTGGTAGGGAATCAAAGCTACCTGCTGTGTGGAAAAGCAGGCAGTTGTGTACATTTAGGTTTGTCAGTGGTAAGACTTTTCTGTATCATCTCCTTCATAGTGATAGCCCTGAAGTGCTAAGTTTCTGAGGTCCTCCAGAAAGGCAAGTGTGGCCATGCTGACATTTTGGCTGTGTTTCTGCACAGATAACCTGGTTGTTCCTTGACTATACTTTTTACATCGTGGTGGACTAGGTGCAAAGGAGTAAACTAGTTTACTGATTCCCTCCTAGGGCATAGAATTACAGGCTAAAGCAGGCACAGTCTGTAACAGCCTAGGAAGGCCATCCTGCACACACTGGTGTTACCTTTGCCTACGTAAGCGAATGCCCAGATATACTGGAAATGGATTAAGATTTGCTTAAAAAGAATGGCTTAGTTTCAAAGGGTGTGGGTAACTGAGATAAATGCTGTTTGAACAGAACTGCAACTTGCCAAGCATGACTGTTTGTTTGTATTTTTCATTCTGTTTTGCTGTTCCTGTACTTCTGAGTTCTCTGTGTAAGCTATGGCTACACTGTTGGAGAAAGAGACACGGGAAGGCTCTAGATGCATGGCTGTCTGAACTCTGTGCTATCATGACTATTCTTCAGTTATTTTGTAGGTTAGAGAGCTTCAATATAAAGATCATTCCAAAGTCTTGTGACGGCATCACTGTCTCCACTGTCAGTGCAACACTATGTACTATTCAGGGAATGCCTTCAGGTTTTGGTCCTAAACGGAGCAGAACTGATCCTCTGAGGGAAGGACTAAGAAATGAAAGCAGACATGATGTAGCAGCAGTAGTCTAAGATTTCATTATCTGTATGCAATTAAATGGTAGAATGATTGCCATAGGAAAAAAATTTAGCTGCATATCCAGTTGCTCATATCTGAATTTTGCATGCAATTTCCCAGTGATGTATAACTCTCCACACCTTCAAAATCACTTTTCTCTCCTGTATATATTCTATAGGAATTCGGACACAAGTGTCCCATTGTCATTTAATCTAGCCATTCTCATGACCTGCAAAAGTGCAAACAAATGAAGACATATGAAATTAGTGATAGACACACCACAGCCTGAGCAAAGGCTAATTTCAATAACTCATCTGTTCTGGAACCATGGTAACAATATTATACAGCTTACCTTAGAGACAGGCTGCATAATATGGTCATCTGTTGTGACAGTGTTATAAAATTCACAGTATTTTCATTTCATGCCATTTCTAGCTGGTTTCTTGACCATATAATCACCAGTATTCTTTAAACAGTTGACTAGGACATACACCTCCCCATTTGCACTTGGTTAATTCTAGGAATTTGAACCTCTGTTTAGTGCCACGCTATCTCTGGCTAGATTTTTTCTATTCTCTAATGAGTACTTGTGGTGGCAGTGACTTCTACCAAGCATACTCATCTATTTTTTGATTAAGGGGTTTGCAAAGGATTATGCTCATGCTATGAAAAAATGCGACCATTTCAAATATTATTTTTAGCCCCAATTGGATAAAATAACATTTCAGAATGGTCCACAAAATATCAAAAGGGCCTTATAAAATTTCTGTGTCAGAATATTTCATTTTGACTCCTTGTTTCTACACAAGCCTATCAGATGCTTTGCATGTATGTTTATGCATTTTTAGAGTCCAACAGTTTCCTGTGAAATAGTCACAGATTCCTGTGAAATATTTTTTTATTTCACTGAATCATGGCTTTCCATCAGACTAGATTTCTACCAGAAAATTTTCAACAAGTTTAACTTTTAGTTCCCAAACAAAGGGAACAATATCAATGTTTATTCAACATTCCACACATCCCCCCCTTTTTTTTTTTTAATATATATATAAAAATCACATTATTTTTCTTAATCGAGTGCTTGGTTATGCTTTAGGATGTTTTTCTAGTTGACATGGCTTATCAAATCAAATATTAGGAAAAATATGTTGTTTGAACTAGTCTGTACCTTTGGATTTCTAATCCTATTAGTTAATGAGTGCACTGCACTTTCTCTAAGTCTCTCATTCTTTGTTTGGAAGGAAGGCAATAGAACTACTTTTTTGAAGGATTAGAAATTCATCTCATAAGTGCATATGCTTGTCAGTTAATTACCTGTTGATTCCAACAAGAGCTGGTTCTAGCATTATTTAGTCAGAGGGCTATGTAGTACAGTTAACAGGACAAAAGAAAATATATTCCTACCGTTCTGTGGTCTTTTATTTGTCCAACCTTTGCTTTCAAGTATTTTCCAAATGCAAGTCATGGCTGTTATGTAAAGACTAAAGTTGGCACCTTGCTAAATAGGTTGGGGTTTGTTTTTTTTTATTTCCTGGTCCTGCACTGTAATTTATAATTGAATCGAGGGAAAGTTTGCCAAACAGTGGTCACACGGAGAAGATTTGAGTGATTCAGATGATCTTTGGGTCTGAGAGGTTCTCAGAGATGTTGTTGAACTGTCCGTGCAAGCGTGACTAAAAGAGCTAAGCCTTCCACTGTTGTAATTCCTTCTCCTGAAAGATGGACATACAGGGTGTCTCTTGCTTCCCCTGTGATGACTTTTTTCCTTACAAGCTGAAAGTTTCAGAGTTTCATCCCTGAAGTGCACATTGTCCTCCCATGCAGCACCACTATTGGGTCGGCACAAGATATGCTGGGAAGGAGTGCAAGGGCTGGAGAGGAGCAGCATCACTTTCCCCAGCACACCCCCAGAGCCTGCAGTGCTGAGCCTTCCCTGTGTCCTGATGCACAAGCTGTGTGGGACTGAGGAACCATTGAGAAGCTCTCCTGGCATCACTGAGCTTCCTCAGCTGCAGCAGAAGACTGGGAGAGAGAAACTAAAGAGTTGTTATCAGAAATGAAGCGTGGGGGAATTTCTCAATGCCAGTCAGTTCTGGTAAAAGCAGGGAGGAAAGGCTTGTCTCAAATCTCAGATAAATCATTTATTGCCCCACTCATGTGGCCATGTAAGAATCACCCTTCCTAAGTTTTCCAATCTGAATGAATTTCAAATAAAACTAGTTCAGGATCCCCTACCTCCTCCACAACTTTAACAACCTTAGTTCTTTCTTTGTGTGCAGCTACCATTTATGTTACAGCTTCATACACTTCACTTTTCAGAGTGAAGACATCGAAAAGAATGGAGTCAACAGAGCTGCAAGGAATTTATTTTCCAGAAGGTGCACTCAGGAATGGAAGCCATTTGTGAAGTTGGACCTAAATCTGTAAATGCTTTCAAGCAAACAAATACTTTGCATTTTAATCAATCAGCTGAAGCTGAAGGGTAGTATTACAAAAATATAAAACCAAAACGTTTTCCAATGATTTCAGCTTCTGGTTTTGAAATAGATCTGATTCCAGGCAAAGTATCTCCCTAAAGAAAAAAAAAATAAAAATCTTTTTCAATTATCACAGTGTTTCAGTGAGGTTAGTCATGTATTTTATTAAACAATGGAAACCAAACAAAAAAAATCTGTTGTGAGCAGCCTGGACCACTTGGATTTTTCAGTCTTGTCTTGTCTTCCCAGAGAAACATGAGGTTATGTGAGTGCTGTCTATTACAGTGTGCACTTTGCCTAATCCTCACCATTATTTTTTGTGCTCACTGTCTCATTTGAAGCTATCTTGACTGAGATCCAGACAGGCTGCAAAGATATTTAGGTTTCTGCAAATTTCGTAAATAATGGGAGATAAGAAAGACACTTAGGCTCATTACAGAAGAAGAAAGATCAAAAAAGGGGAAGAAGCACCATGATGATCTCAACTGAAACACAACCGAGGGTAGCAGTGTGGATTTAATAAGGCAACAAAGGTAAGCTCTGCAAGACCATCCACTAATCACAAACTGCCATTGCTCCTGTGGCAAGATGGCATCCTATAGAGTGTTGATACTATCCATGCCCTTTGCAGCCTCCTTGTACCTGCTTTTGGTACAAGAT
>JANHFX010023845.1:74339-121218 GCA_027560015.1 Chloroceryle amazona
TTCCAGACAATCTGGTTCAACTACTAGGAGGAGAGGATGATTTGCTTATATAGGTTGGTGAGAAGACAGAAATGAATAGAATTCTGTCCGAAGGTCACTAACCTGCAAGGCAAAAATACTAGTGGAGACCAGATAGGTTTTGATGACTGTCACAAAACCTCAGTCTTCAAACAGCTCTTTAATTCACATCATACATAGAAAACCTCCACAGCAAGCAGAAGTTGAGGGTTTTGTTTTGCCTGCACAAAAAGAAAAAGGAAAAGTAAGCACATGGCATTCCATGTCTTCATGGAAGTGTGGCCTCATATTTGCTTTCATGATGGAAAACGGCTTTCCTAAACAGAACAATCATTTTCATCATGACAGCATTGTGGTGTTTTCCATTCAAAGGAATCAAGTCACATTGACTCTATACCAACAGCTTAAAGATCAGCAGAAACAATGAAGAGAATTGACCTTACGTAATCCTCAGCTGATGCCCGGGTTTGAAGTCTTGCCCAGTGCTCCCATGCCAAACATAAGCAAAACAGACTCTTTCAGGAGACTATACTTCTATTCTTTTTCCAGATGTAGCTCTGAGGCAGGTGAAAGGGACTCAAGAAGGGGATGAGGAGGAGACACTAGAATTTTTACTGAATGTGCCTTTTGCAGCTCTTGGGTTATGCACAGTTTTATTATTATTCTATTTTTATACATGGTTTGAGCAAAGGGACAAAATATTCCTCCTTTAATTCAGTTAGCATTAGACTGGAAGAATAAGTCTTTATATCATGTTCAGTGGAAATGAGTTCACAAATACACTGTGCTCTTGAGCTCTGGGCTTTTATTACATTTCAAACTGTTTGCTGTCATGGATTAACCAACAGAGCTATATCCATAAGCCCTTCCCTGCCCTAGTGGTAGATTTAGTTTTGTCAATATAAAGGAGTCTTTGCTAAAGCTTTGGAGCTCACCTGGATTTGTTAAACATGATTCTTATGTCCGTATTTCTAAACAGTATTAAGCACTCTGAGGAAGAGCTGGTAGAGTTAAATGCTGCTGGACTTCTGTACTGTGCAGATAAAGACATCACTATCACATTCACTCATCAGAAAATAGCAAGCTACAACCATGTGCATTTTGACTGCCTTTAGAACCAGTTTTATTCATGGGTAGAGCTGGGTGGCTTGTGGAAAAAGTATTCACAACGTTTCTCATGAAAACTGAATTATTTCACAGCTTAATGTGAGCCATCACTCTTTTCTCTTCCATTAACATACATGCAGCACATCTAAACTTTTATTTGGATGCAATGACCATTATTTAGGTTGCTGTTATTGTATCTACTGCACATTTACAAACCTGGATCTTTGCTATGTTTGCTGCTGTACAAGCAGAATAATGAATTTACAGCCCATATACAAAGAAAGGTAGAGGAGAAAAGGCCTGGTGCCTTGAGCTTCCTGGCCATGCTGTTAGTGACTGACCAGATAAAGGATGGCAGCTGCTGGCCCTCTAGAGTAGTGTACCCCTCTAAGGTAGATACCCCTCTAGGTATCTGCTGCAGCTACAGCAGGCAGTTACTATTCAGTCCTACAGAAGTCTCCGTGAGCTGTAGCAGAAGCCAGTCTGGCTCTCCAGCAAAGGTAAGTAGGCAATAAAATTGTGGTCTCACTTCGCTGCATGAAGCCGAAGACTGAAACTCTTAAGCTCTCTAAGTGATTATTGATACCTTCAGTAAAAGCTTGCATTTTGCTAAGCACATTGAAATAAAGCAGGCATCGACTCATTTTATTTTAAAGAGGAGAAATATTTTTTTTTTGACACAAGCTGTGAAATGTGTCTGTTAGAGAAGGTATGACATGCAAAACATTTTAGCATATAGGCCCCTATTGCTAATTTATTATTTTAAGGGTTAAAACACAAGTACATTTTCACTAACTCGATTCATAAAAGGACACGTACAATAAACAATTGTTTCTCTCATGGAAGCATGGTACATAATTTAAAAAAATAAAGAAATTGAGTTCAACAGTTAGAGCATTAATTTAAATATCTAGCCTCTGGTGTCAGGCTATTACTACAATGAAGGTTCTTCCTCTGTAGTATTGTGTTAATGTGATTCAAATGAAGTTCTACTACTGAATTGCCTTCTCCCTCCTTTCCTCCAGAAGACACCATTTCAAGGTCATTAATCTCTGTCTTAACTCCAGAGATCTACAAGCTCCTTCTTGTAGTATATTATTGCTTGGCTTTAAAATAAGTATGGATTTAAACTAAGTTTGGAAAACAAGGAATAACTTCATGAGTAAATGAATTCGCCGTGTGCTTATTCACAACTTCCTGAACTTTACTGATTTCCCATGATTGTCCAGTAGGCTGTGAGTATCAGTATCCAGATGCTTCTATTCCAAGTGAGAAAAATGGGTGAAGCCCCCTTGGCTTTCTTCCTGCTCTCCATCAGGTTTTGCAGCTCTCCTGCTTTACATCAACCGCCGTGAACTTTTAAATGGGTGTCAGGGCAAAAGACAACAGTTGAGACATTCTGCTGTGTGTAAGTACTCTGGAAGGCAGTGTGGCAGGCAGGGTCTTGGCAGTGCTCACATGGTCTGGAGGAGCTGAAACTTGGCTCAGCAAGGAATTCCTGCAGGATCATCTGGATCCTGCAGAACTGGTATGGAGAAGTGGCTCTTGCTCTATGCCAGCTCTCTAACCTATCCCCAGGTATAAATTGTATATTAGGAGAGTGAACATGTGAAGCATTTGCAGGGCAGTAGTTCAATACTACTGTTCCCTACAAAGAGGATATCATTATCACAGGCATGTCATGTGCAAAATGAGCCCCTCCTCAGTTCTGTCTCTTGCGTGTGATAAATGGGCTTCTGGTGAGTGCTCCAAGGTGTCAGCAGCCATCAGCTCCCTAAGGATCCCACTCTGCTTGATGGAGGCTGTCAGCAGATGACAATCTGGTTGTGGGTGTTTTTTTCTCCGTCCGAGAATCAACAGTTTTCTCTAGTTTTTGAACCAAAGAGACTATTCTGATCATGCCATTTGACCTTCTGCATAACAGGGTCTGAAAAAATGACCAGTGGAATAACTAACTGACCCAAATGGTTTCATTCATTACATGGTAAAGGCATGGATGCCAAGGAAAGGAGGGTTTACTACTTTGATTTCACATATAAAGCAATGGAAATAAATCTGCCTAAACTTGACATGCAGTTTTTACAGAAGATATTTTATGTTTATATGTGTTTGTTTATATATATGTACATGTATGACCTACTATTGACTACCAGATTCTGACGTAATTTAAAGGATGTGGATATCTGAAAATGTGTCTGTCACTTGTTAATTGTCCTTTTCTTTATATATAAAGACTTGGGCCTTTCATGTTCTGAGTAACCAGAGATTTCAACTTCAATATTAATGAATGTAACTTAAACAACCAAAAATGTTCTACTTTGTCTAGTTTGCGTATCACTGCATAATACAAATCTAAATAGGCTCAAGGATAACACATCTAACCAGGCTGGATGGCCCTTGAATAATGCCAGTTGTCATTTTACAATTTTTTACTTTGGTAAGTAGCAATTTTAGGTCCTTTTGAAATAATGTAATTTATGTATTTAAATATCTATCACAACTTAAATTTACTGTGATTTATGCCCATTATCACCTTTTCTCAGTCAAATCAATCACTGAGCTGGTAATAGAACTTAGAATTAAAACCAGTGGAAAATATGAGCAAAGTGAAACAAAAAAAAATCAGACATTTACAACTCATTAAAAAAAAAAAAGTTTATTTTCTACTATGAAATATCTAAGAATAGGTAGCACATATTTCTTATATATTGACAGTGTTTGGTATTTTTCTATTTATATGGTGGGTTTGATTGCTAAATAAAAAAGGGTGATGATCTCAGCTGTGGATTTCTCCATGCCTCCTTTGACCAAACAGAAGAACAAAGCTGATAAAATACCATAAAATGAGCTGTTTGACATGGACTGAGCCATATTTCTTTGTGAAACCCGTTTACTTCTGAGGAAGTGTTTTGGAATGAATCTACTTCCATTCATTTTAGTAAATCTGAGCATAACTAGAAGTGCAATCTATATAACACGGGGTAGTCTGTACATCATGTGGACACGCAAAGTTCATGTGATTATTATACATATTACTCTGAATAAAATGAACAAATCTTTCTGCCGCACCAACAGAGGCAAGAATATTAATATATCTGTAAGATGTTGAAATGTACTGCAGCTGTCATGAACAGCAGCTGCCAAAAATTACTCCTGTCTGTGCATGAAATTTCTTACATTTCAAATAAGGAGCTTTGTGATCTCCCCCAGTTTTGCTTGCTGTAGCACTACAGTGAAACATTTAATACGCTGGATACTGTAATGATGAAACTCAAACTATAATCTGACAAGAACTGAAGTTGCCAGGTCAATTTTCTGATAAGTACAGCTGATTTGCTTCAATACAGCAATGGAAAATATGCAAATTCACAGGGTGACTAATTACCCCTTGGGAAAACTTAAGCAACTGGTCTGAACAATCCTGTAATTAAAACCATCCAGATAATGTAAATAATTGTCTCGTAAACATTTTGCATTGGAAACTTTCTGTAACTACTTATTCTGTGGCCTGGCTTTGTATTTGCTAAACTCTTCAATTCATTTTAAGCTCATTAAGGTTTAGCTCCTGCCAAGGACTTTGTGTCCCAAGTCACCCAATCCTCGCAGGTGGCAGTTCTGGCTGGTGGCTTGCACTCTAACAGTGCTAACTATTCATAGCTGAGGGGGCAGCACATCACATGGCTGTGTTCCCCAGCATCAGCAAAATCAGCAGTGAGAGGTGAGCAGCCTGACTTTTCAGAAGCACCTGAAACTTTATCTGAAACTACTGAGAGCTGGAGATGTAGTAACAGGAGGACATAAATGTGGGGAAGAGAGTGAGGCTTGGGATGCGTATATATGAAAAGCAAGGGTACTAGGTGTAGTTAGAGTCAGTTGGGTGTTACTTTGTTTTGTAAAAGCTCATGCTTTGTCTTCTTGTCCCATTTGTATCCAGAAGTGTCCATCCAAAAATGTTAATAAAAATGTTAATCAAAAGCCCCTTAGCCCCAGTTAGAGTTCTAATTTAAACTCCGTGTGGAGGGAGCTGTACATAAGTACTTTTATCATATGAAGTAACAAAGATGTTTCCAGTTCTTTCTAGAGTGGGCTCAGTGATACTGGGGAAATTGCTTTTACTGTATTTCCCTGTGTGGTGTGTTTTGAATAGATGAGCTACACATCTGTAACCAGGGACTGAAACATGAAAATCCAGGCTGCTTCTTTCCAGCTTCCATAGCTCTTCCCCTTCCCAATAAGAGAACAAATTCACTGGTGACTGTAGAGGCTTATTTATGTCTTGGTGGTTACTTGCAGAGCTCATTTATTAGCTCATGAGCTAATAAATAATATTGCCCTTGGAAGGCATTTTGGTTTGTGCAGAATGAGAGCCACTAGATGAAGAGGCAAAAATGCAACCTTCAGTTACACTGCATATTTTAGGCCCTGAGTGTGTCAAGGGCCACTGTAATCTGTAGCTGTAATCAAAAAATCTTTCCCCCGAGGCCTACACCCAGGACAGCTGAAATAAGAAAAAAATAGAAGAAAATAATCTTAAAATCTGCTGTTTTCTCAAGCATTTGAGTGTGCAGCACAGTATCTGTATGCGTGCACGTGTGTGTGAATGTGTTTTGTACCAGAGATTTGTCACAAAGACAGCAGTGAATTGAAATTCCGATGCCTTGCAAGTTCATCCAGATCTGTGTTCGATACTGAACTTGAATCTTTCTAACAGGCAAACGGAGTGAAAGACATGTTGTGTGGTGCTCAGAATTCAGTCCTGAATCTGAATGCAGCCGAGCTGTGTAGCTTCAGTTTGCCATACATATGAAATAAACAATTTCAGGAAATCATTGGCTGGTGGTCCAGAAGGTTAGTCCTTTGTTTGCCCACAGATAAGGTACAGGAGAGACCAATACACTGATTTCCTTGTGCATCCCCTTCTCCAAAACTACTAGTTAGTTTGGCTAGTTGTAAACATCTCCCAGAAGAAAGAGTTACCTCCCAGCCTTCTTAATGAAGATTCTGTCAGAGTCTTTCAGAAAGTTTGAAGTACTCTTGTCCAGGAGCTGCTCTTTTGCTGAGGCTCAACTGCTAAAATGAATTGCTACCCAGCAGTATCTTCATTTGGCATTTCCAAAGCATTTAACAGAACTTACCACAACTGCAACATGGGTAGAGAAGCAGGACAGGGACATTTTCTCTTGTTCTAATAGTTCATACTGATGTTTCTTCAGTGTTAGGACTGACTGTAGTCTACAGTCATAGAAGAAAACGTAGCCTCTTACCACAACCTGAGATGGGAAAAAGACCCTCTTATGAAATCCTGTAAGAGGATGAATCACTCAGCAGAAGCACATCACTGCCAAAGTAGGGACCCTAGGCCAGCTGCCTAATTTTTTGATGGCTGTCATTAAAGAAGCTGAATCCAATCCCATCTGTTAAATGTTTCTCCCTATGGACTTTCTGCAGGTGCCTTTAATAGCACTATTATGTTATTCTGAGGACCTATGGTGAACTCTAACTGAGTAAAAAACCTCCTAGGACATTGATCTGGAGCTGTCTCAGTAGGCTGAGGTTGTTTTAGCACCACTGATGTGAGAATAGTGTCAGAGGTGGTTTCACTTCTCTTGTCATCCATATCATTTTATATGCCGGATCTTGATATTATTGTGTCTCTTGTTGGAAATTTCATTTAGAAATACTTCTATCGAATGTAATCCCCAATTATACAAGATTTATACATTTGCTTTTCAAAAGTATAGGAGCCAGCATTTTGCACAATTTGTGAAAGAGGTGGATTCAACCCAAGTCAAATGACAAAGCACAGACACAACAGCACTTTACACTGCCAAATAGTGAAAGATCTTGTATCCCTCTAGCCTCTCCTAAAACAGATGAGGAACACTGAAGACCTTTCAGTTCCACCTCTAGGTCTGTGCTTGGTTAAAAACAGAAAGAGTAGAAGTAAAGCAAGGGAAGTGGTTACAGTCTGGGCTAAAAGAAGTATGTATAAAGGGCATTTGTTGGCATTAGATAATTTTCCAGTCCAGAGCACAGAGAAAAGATGTAAATGTCTCAGAAGAAACTCAGTTTCTGTTCCTCTATCTCTCCTGCTGGTGGCCAAATGTTGTGGAAGTCTGCCTGAGGCTCTGTAACACTAAAACCATTATCTGTCTGAATCTGGGGCAGCTGAAGTTGCATTCATACATTCATTAAAGCTATTCTGGCAATAGAAAATGAAAGATTCTGAGGTTAGATTACATCAGAAAAGAGTCCTTTTTCATTCTCACTGTGCTGCTGAGGTTATATCAACAGGGCAGGTTGCCCGTTCTCGTGTTAAATTAAACCAAGGAAGGCTGTATACTATGACAATGAAACACCTCCCATCACCCTAGCTGTTTCACTTAAAACCACCTGGCTAATCTGCTCTGCACTCTTCACTTGCAGAAGTCATTATTGTGGAAAAAGATCAGGCTCTGCCTGTGCTGGAGGAATTCTCCTGGACTGCTGGCTGCCACCTAGAGAGCTGAACAAAGGACCTGTTAAAACTCATCTGGTTTCTGGTTTGGGGGGAGGCTGCACGAGTACTGAAGAAATGGTTAAATAACTGTTAAGTTGCCAAAACATAATACAGTATCATCCTTCAAAAGTGATTTTTCATGTATCCAGAAAATTATACTTTCTTCTTCCTCTTAGATATATTCTCCCAGATAGAAGTGAATAATGTTTCTGAATATTTTCAGTGCAATATTTGTTTAGTTTTGTTATCTTTTCCTTTGCATTTTCTTTATTTGCCATATGTCTTGCTATCATGTTTTGCAATCATATTCTTTATCATTTTCATTGCCATGGAGTTTGAAAACCCAAGCAGACGATCAAGTCTCCTTAATGTCAGGCAATATAATAACACAGAGGGGAAAAAAGTAGGATGAGTTGTGTTTTACAAAGAGCTATAAGGTAACTGAAAATTGAGAGGCAAAAGAAGGATACATCCAGAATAATCACTGTAATAACACAGTACTAACCAATATGTCTTGGATAATTACCTCAGCACATCAGCAGCTTAGCCATTGCCATATATTCTGAAAAAATTAAAAAAAAGTTACATAGAAATCTGAAAAATGGTTTGTTGTGATTGTGACAGAGAACTTCCTAGTGCTACCTACCTAATTCAAAGGGTAGAATAAAGTAAATAATAAAAATTCTGGTTTCCAAGCACATGCAAACCAAAGAGGGATGACCTGGGTAGTCAGTGTATGACAGAAATGATGAAAAGGGAAGATAAGGAGTCATACAGGAGGGAGAGTGGGGAAAATTGGAGAGAGAAGAAATGAAAGAGGAGAAACTGATTCTTACTACCCAGGGAGTGTGTGAGAAGAAACAAGCAGCAGAAAGACTGCCAAGTGGGTTTAGGTGTTTGACATAACCAGCAGCTGGACGGGGCAGACCATGTGGAGTACAACAGTGCCAGATGATGACAGAAATGAAGCTGGCTCTCAGGAAACAATGCAAAAGAACAATAAGCATGAGATGATGAAGGTGTTAAGGGGATCAGACATCTGAGATGGAGAACGTAACACTGGAGAGAAGTCAGGGCAGGTGGCAAGGTGAAGAGAGTCCAGGCCAGGCAAAAGAAGGACAACAGGGGTGTAAGATTTGCATTTGGCTTGATGGAAGAGAGGGAGAGACTGCAATGGAAAGGCTAATACACAACCAGAGCCACAGAGATGTGATCCCAGAAGGAAAGAGTGAAGGGCAGAGAAAGTGAGGAAAAGATGGAAGAGGGGTATGGTGAGAACTGTTGACAAATGACAGGCAAGCAAAGAAGGGAAATGCTGGAAATCTTTCAGTGGCAAATCTGAGAAAGCTGATAGAACATTCTTCAACAGCAGCAATTTCCTGTGTTTTCCTATTTATAGGTACCTTATTTGAATGACCTAGATAAAATTGCGGTGTTCTCCATCTTCTCCAGTACAATATTGACATTCATTTTAAGTGTGTGAAGATGTGTATGACTAAGAAAAACAAGGAAATGGCATTAATTTTATCCAGCCTTTGCTGCTTGTCTAGATGCTTGGTATTTCAGAGGTTATGTCTATTGGAAGAAACAGCCTTTTGTTTGGTGCGGGGGTATCATGTTGAATGGTGTATGAAAATATCTTCCCTCATAAACAAAGCAGGAACTTGCACAATGACTCCTAAGTATTTCATACTTGCATATGAACCAAACCACTGGGCCTGTTTCACCACTAAAGTGCTTTGGTTTTCCACTGCATGAAATCTAATGGCACAAGCAGACTTACACTAGCATAACACTGCAGTAGCACAGGAGAGATTCCCACATACTAATTGCATTAGTGGGGCATTTGTTATTTTTGAAACTTGTGCCATTTGGACTTTTAAGAGGTTTCTGGGATCAGTAAGTTTACATATGGCTTTTGTTTTTTAAAACAAACAAACAAACAAATCCCTCCAGCGGTTTAAAGAATTAAGATAGAGAGGAGCTAAAACTGGAATGCACAGATTTAGATCCACATTTTTTCCAAGGTGTTTGGCTTTGGCTCGTTATAGGCAAAAGTGTATCCAAAAATGAATGCAAATCAACATCATTAGCATGCAGATCAACCCTTGGCCAAAAATGACCCTGTAAAGAAGAAAACCAAAATTCTAGGGAGATGTCTCAAGCCCCTGTGCACTCTTTTCTTTCAAAAAGATAATTTAGTCCTCAAGAGAACCATTGGCTTGAACATGCTCAAAACTTCTGCTCTACATGAGCACAGAATTGGTATGAGAGCACGGCAAGATATTCCTACAGCTGTGAACCAATACATCACAAACTTCACTAGAGAGGGCCACTTTGAAAAGCAGCAGACAACAAAGTTTTCACTGCTGTTATTTAGTTTGGCATGTCTTGTCTAAGAAAGGAGAAAGGAGAAGACAATTTTTCTGAGATAAACCCTGACCTGAAACCACCCATTCATTCATCTGGTTTAGAACCCATTTGGTATGAGCCTACCCCCTGTGCACATCACAGGGCTGGCCTTTCACCTTCTCTTTCCATTACAGGTCATTATATTAGCTTTCTGTTAAAGCCATCTGCTTTTTGGGTATGCTGGGAACACCAGTGAGAAGAGGGGGTCACTATG
Source organism: Chloroceryle amazona (assembly GCA_027560015.1). Taxonomy (NCBI): domain Eukaryota; kingdom Metazoa; phylum Chordata; class Aves; order Coraciiformes; family Cerylidae; genus Chloroceryle; species Chloroceryle amazona. The sequence continues at coordinate 84,590 of JANHFX010023845.1, forward strand.
CTGTGTCTGTAAATCCTGCCATGATTCTTTTGTGGCTTATTACCATGTCTGAATACATGCTTGAGGCTGAGCAAGGAAGAATGCAGAGCGCATCAGTGCCAAACCAAGTACTGAAACCACACCCCCAACACCCACCAAGTTGTGTCATTTAAAACCATGATTTTAAAAAATAACCATGCTGAGTTATTATTTTCTTTTTTTTTTTTTTTCCCTTTTTTTTTTTAATGAATTGAGGATTCACAGAATTTGGAATTTTCAGTGTCGTGTCTAAAAACTCTTAGCTTTCATTTAAGTTAAAGCTGAGATTTCTCAGCAATCATTGGGCTTCTGAGCAAGCCATTAGGAATAATAATTGTAAGACTGACTCTAAAGCCAGCAGAACTAGTTACAACACATCCGTACCCTAGAGATCCAGTCTAAATTGGAGACAAGTTCTGCTCCAAGCTGTGGTGGTATGAGTGTGGAGTAGCAGACATAAAGATTTACTCCACAAAACTGAAAACATACACTGAAATTATAAGATCCAGATGTATGCTTTTTTCTTTATTGCTGATTTTAAAACAAATCTCAATAAACTTGAATAAATAATGTTATTTTGCAAAAACATAGAGTATTTTCCAATTAAAAATGGATTGAGATATTAACTAATGATGTTGTCTAGACAAAGCTTCAATATAGCCTTGAGCCAATAGTTGTTGTTACATCAGTCTACTCAGGGTGCATTCATCCCAGGATGAAATTTAGTTACTGAAGAGACCCGAGCTGGTAAGTTCCATACATTGTGCAGCCCAGTCTAACAGGATTCATTAGCTGGAGGATGTTTTGTGCCAGCTGTCAGTGCTGAAAACATGTACTGGATGGGACACATCCAGCTAATGCCTGTGCCAGCGTTCCACGAACAAGGAACTCAAGCACTGGTAGGTATGTGGCTGGAGAACTGTTGAAGTCCTTTTGGCTTCTGCTGGCTGCCTCATAACTCACTTCTCCTCCTGATAGTTATAACTGCAGAGTTGATTCCTTTCCTCACTATCCTGTAATTATATATCACAGAATCACAGAATGCCAGGGGTTGGAAGGGACCTCTGAAGATCATTGAGTAGAAACCCCCTGCCAGAGCAGGACAAAACTAGAGCAGATCATGCAGACATGCAACCAGACAAGTCTTGAAAGTCTCCAGAGAAGGAGACTCAACTATATATCTCTATAACCAGGATAATTATGGCATCCAGAGTGGAATATCTGGCCCTTGGCCCCTTCCTGCAGTGTTGCTGTTCTCTGGTGAGGGAAGGGTTGGGTACTAATCCTTCACAGAGGGGCTCCCAGATACACTGCCTTTCCCAGGTCATCTTCAAATACATACTTCAATCAGTCTGCATAAATCAGCCTGCTTCTAGGCTTACTGCCCAGACTGCAGCTGAACTTATTTTTCCATTCCTGTTTACTGAAAGCTTCAACTGGACACATTAGCCAGCCAAAATGCTAAAGTCTTTATCCCATTCCTGTAGATTGTTTTATTTGATTTTATTTTTTATTTTCTAAGGAATAACCAGACATTTCTGGCTTTGTCAAGGGAGGTCAATTACAGAAGCAATTCCTTGTCTCCCTTCCTTCCTTTTCCTTCCTGACCCCCAAAATGAGAAATAAAATTATTCCTATTAAAATGACAGCAGATAAACCAGTCCCAATTGCTTTACTGTAGTGGTGGAAAGCACACTGCTCTGCACAGAAATTGCCTGGTTTATAATGCTGTGTGCCTTACATTGAGAGAGAGGAGATAGATCTTCAGAATAAAGTTTTACAAAGCATGGACTTCTGTGGCAGAGCTAAACTGTAAGTTGCCTGCTAAAAGTCATATATAAATGAACCCCATGACAGTTCACATTACAGTTATAAATATAAAAGGGATAGAAAAGGTCTGGCCTGGCACCCTGACTGGTATTTATTTGCCAGTGTTATATTGCATTCCTACCAGTCAAGTGAAAATCCCCATCACTGGCTGTGGTCCAGTGATATTTTCCTGTGCCCTGACTTGCCTCCTTGGCTGGGTTTGAAGCGTGACAGTGCATTGCAATTGGTGGTTTTTCTGAGCCCATCCAGCTGGCGAGTGTAGCCAGGGAGCATGACCGGTGATGGCAGTAACTTAGAGCCTTGCTCCAAGGCTCTTGGCAACGCAGGATACACGTGCCTGCAGCACCCTATGCATGCATTGAAGCGAGCTGGACATGCACCAGGCAAATGGAATGTTGAGGAAATGCTGTTGCCCAAGCTGGTGTTGTCTCGTTTGGGTGGCAAAGTATGTCACTGGCTTAGGGATAAGAGAGCATCTGAAATGCCAGAGCAGATTTACCTATTCTGGAAGAGGTTCATGTCTTGTTTCAATGTGACCTTCTGGACCTGCTTTGGAGTTGTCTGAAGCACAGCATCAGCCTCTGAAAAACAGAATTAAGTGTTGTACAAGTAGAACTACAAGACAGAGAGGGAGGGAGTCTTAGGTAATCATAAAAGCACAGGGCAGGGAGTCCAGAAAGTTGCTTGCAGTGACACGTACCCGATGTTACTGACATCTCTGTGCCTCATAGTTCCTCCCTGGTAGGGTTACAATGGACCTTGAGGGACATATTCATCCTGTGGCTTCTCTGGAAAAGCCCTTGAGGAGCCACTGAGCAAGACAGTCCTTGAGATATTCTGAGTATCACCCTACTGGGGCAACTTTTAGAGCAACACAGACCAGCAGTAAGATGTCTGCATGGGCCACTGCTGCAACTCAGACGGGAAAACAAGGCCACAGACCATCATCTGAAACACTTCGTCAATAATCTGTCATCCTCCTTCCTCCCACCAGTTATTGCTTTCCTTCACATCCCTTTGAACAAAACAAACAGTGGAGCTTTCTATTAATTTCAAGATGTAATGACAATCACAGGCAGTCCTGTCCATTTTTCCTGAGCCTCTGGAACACAGTGTGGTTTGTTCTGTAACTCTGGTCCTCCAGCCCCAAAGCAGGTTGTTTTGGGGCTTTTTTTTTAATGATTTTATTTACTGATTATAAGATCCCTACTTCTCACCATGCACAGAAGATGAGAAATGCTGTGGATGTGAGGTTGGAAAGGATGTTTCCCTTGAATTTATACTGTGGAAAGGAAAAAGCCTCCTCAGTGACTAAAGAACAGCTTCATTCAGCAGAGGAGGGAACACCACTGGTTAGGCTTTCCTAAGAAACTTCTGCTACCAAAGCATCCAGAACTTCTTGAGGAAGAGGCAGTAGCTGTGTTACAGGAAGAAAAGGTCCTAGGATCTGTAAGCATCCAGGACAAAAGTTCTTAACATCATGTGGTTTAAGAAATCAAGGAGAAATGAGTCACTTGTTGCCCAAACTCTAAGAGAAAAAAAAAACAACAAAACAAAACAATCCAAAACTAATAAAACCTTTTTCTCACGCTCTGTAGTCTAGTTTCAGATAGGAGGCCTTGTGAGACACCATGAAACTGCAGCTTGTGAGGGACAGAATTAAGATGACTCGATTAAAGCTGCACTGCAGACACAAGCTGGAGGGGAAGGAGAAATGGATAGGATATTTTGATAGACGTGTGGCAACTGTGTCCTGTGCTTCTGTTTGGGAGCTATTTTAGTTTGCTTGTGGAGCAAACAAGGCAGTATCTCTGAGATAAAAAAACTTTTCCTGTTCCTTCAAAATCAGGAGTTTTTTATGTTTAGGGAAAGAGAGAGGGAAAGAAAATCATTGTGTACCTAAATGAGACACCCTTTTTGATAGAAAATGGCAAACAAAGCAATGTTGGTTTTAGGATTAAGGAGTCAAAGTGTCTGTGCTGGCATAGAGATCATTTCTGAGAATATCTGTGCTGGAAAGAAGCCATTTCTCACATCTGTGAGTTTCCACGAGGGAGTAGAGAGCACCCAGCTCCCTGCCCTCACTGGCGGGCAGTGCCTAGTGACAGTGAAGTGTTTTACTTTCCACGGACAGAAGCAACAGCCCAGGACAATTCTTCACCAGGCCATCAGCAGGTAATATATCTTGGTTTAGTCTGGCCACATTACACACACAGTTAATCCAGATGCAACTCTCCTTGCAATTAGAAATGCTAATTCACACCCTGGGAAGACACTATCTTGTTATTTTAACCACTCACTTCTTCTTACACTAGCTGTTACACCAAGACTCAACTTCCAGACTCTTCTCTGCAGGTCAGACAAACCCCCTGGGGGCAGGGACTGGCTAACAGGGCTGTCATCACTGTCTGTCCCAGTGCCAGCAGCAGCATCTGCTAGACACCAGTGCAATTTGCTGGCTGTACTAGCAGGCAGGTGACTGAGTAAGGAGCAGCTCAGCTGGGGAGATGCTGTTTCAAGCTATACTCTTACAACTCTTACCTAAAAGTGCCTTGTGCCAGCAAGGACACTATAGATTTCATATGGCTACAAAATGCACATGCTGCCCAGGTGCTGGGATCTTGCTGCAGTCCCCCAGCCGCGTGGGTGGCTGGTCGGCAGTGAGCAAACCTCAGCATGAGCCCAGTCAGCACTTCTGGAGGCAGATGTAACTCTTAGGACCAGAGCAAACTTTCTCACCTAACTTGCTGACTCAGGATGCTTCATGACAGTGATCTCATGTCCTTTTTTTTCCTAATCCTCTCTCCCCTTTCAGGAAGCAACTGTTTGCTGCTTGTTGGTTGGCTAGGTGGTTACACTGCTGGTTTTGAAATCAAAGGCATCATTAGTTGTTATGCTCTGCCACAGATCCAGTTGTACTGACCTTCAAAACATTCTCAGCTTAAGGGCCATCTATGATTACAGTCTAGACAGCCAGTCGCTGATAGCATTTATATTCATAAGAATTCACAGCATGTTTTCATTCTGAACTGGAATGAAGACTCAAAACACTCAAACTTTCCATGTCACTGAAATTCTTAGGGTTATATCAAGGAAAAAAAGGTTTTTTTGTTTGCTAAAGTAACAGTATTTGCCTTCAGTAATGCTGAAACATTGCAAGATAATGTTGAGTAAAATATGCAAAACACTGATAGATAGATAGATGCATGGACTTCATATGGAAATTTGAAAATATATATAAATGACATACTAAAAATATTTTGAATGCATCAAAAATAATTGGGAAAATAGAGACCGCATATTTAAATCTGATTTTTGAAATGTAGTGGAATTTAGAATAATTTTGTAGCACCATCTTTCTGACAAGAGACATTGTTCTGTCTTCTGTCCAAAAGCTACGGCTATACTAATCTTACCTTGCTCCTTAGTGCAACTGTTCTAGCTTCCCTTCAGCCACTTGTTCCTTTTCTTGTAGCTTCTGGTGACTATTTCTGGTTGTGGATGGTGATCAACAGTTCCCTGTAGAACGGCTCAGTTAAGCTCTGTGACAGATCACTACAGCTCCCAACTGTAACACGTTTCCAAATACCTATGAAGGAAGGGCTCCCAAGTTGCCCATGTGCTGACTCTTTTGCAGGGCTGTGTGAGCACTGCCCCACAGCCAAGGGGCTCATCCTGATACCTTGGCCTCACCTAGCAACAGTTTTGCTGCTTTTCTTTTTCCCACTGTTGGCAATGCTGGTATTTTACAAAAACCTTTGGGATATCCTGTGGCAAGGTACGTGTTGGGACCATTCAGGAGCCTTAATTACTGCAGAATACATCTGACTTCAGACCTTTGCTTCAGGAAAAAAACATATTAGGCCAGCATTCAGCACTAGCCTGAACTCTTCTCTAATTAATTTCTGTTCTGTGCTTAAAATATGACCTTCTAACTCTACAGCATTTAACAGTGTGGGCCTACATCATTCCAGAGACTGCTTTCCTCTACTTGAGGAGCAGCAATTAGTTCTAGTGAAAGGACTTGATCATGCTTTTAATGAGTAAAAAAACCATGTAGCCTAGTAGCAAGAAAATAAAATAGAAATGTCATGAAAGCTTCTCTCCAACAGCATCCAGACTGGATGTCTTTCTAGAAATTCCAGAAGGTTTGTCCATTCCCTTGGACTTTGGGGAAGAACCATATCTAAACTCCCTATTTGCCACACTGGGAAAATAAGTGGCTCAGAGAAGAAGTGAATTTGACTCTTATAGCCAAGGCCTTTGAAATTAGAAGGTAACAGCACGTGGTATCATCACAGAATCGTAGAATCATAGAATGGCTAGGGCTGGAAGGGATCTTCAAAGGTCATCTTGTCCAGCCCCCCTGCAGTGAGCAGGGGCACCCTCAACTAGACCAGGCTACTCAGAGCCTCGTCCAGCCTCAGCTTAAATATCTCCAGGGATGGGGCCTCAACCACCTCCCTGGGTAGCCTATTCCACTGCTCTACCACACTCTTATATCCCTTTAGTTCTTAGAAATGGAAAAATAACCTTTAGAAACAAATGCTACCATAAAATGCTTGTGGGAGCTGTAACATTTTTTTTTCCTTGCTGACCAGTATATCTCAAACTGTCATTTCAATAACTCAAAACCACTACAAACATTTGGGCACAATGATAAAGGCAAGCCACTGGAAACAGACCATAATCCAAGTAACAATCATGAGCCCCATATCCAGACTAGCTACTCTTGAGCATCAATTTCTCTCCCAGAATCAGAAAGGAAAGAAATTCAAAGGAATAAGCACATCCATTGTCTTTTTATGACTTCTAGACTGTAAACTTTTTCTGACATAAATTATCTCTTTGATACTTTGGTACAAAGCCAGCAGAGTAGAATTACTAGAACAGAACTTTAAAATGTACAGTTTTAACTTAGTATAAATGTTTACTATTTCTGAAGATAAATTCTATGTGTGGGAGTCATGATTTACAGATGGGACATCAAACACTTTATGAATTGGCATCACTAGACAAATTGAAGTCTTTTCCTGCAGGGTTCCATTTTTTCACCCCCTTTTCTAGTTTCCTCCGCCTTTGAAATGCTTCGTTTTGCACGTTTCACTTTGTTGAGCATTTTAAAACTGCTTCTGTCAGAAACATTTTACAAGAGAAGAGCGTGCCCCTGGCTTCTTCCCGGAAACTAGGAGACTCTATGTGTGGGGAGACTGACGCCAGCTCTTCAAACCTTGTAGCTCTGCATTAAAAAAAAAGTTTGGGTTTGTTTTTTTTTTTTTTTCAGTAAACAATGGAGATCCATTATTTACAGACTGTATTGTAAACATCTGTGGCAGAGAAACCTTATTGTATGCCTGTAATGACAAGGGCAAACCCAGCACAGGAAGAAGGAAGGACCAACCCAGTTAGCAGAATAAGGCTTACTTGAATTCATTTTAAAGCCTCCAACAAACAACTGATGGTTTAGCTGACACAGGACATAGACAAATAAGAAATATTCAGGTTATCTGCGTGACATTCTGGCCCTATCAAAATCGTCAGGAGTTTTAACATTGGCATTATGGAGTCAAGGCTGAGTTTAGAAACTTTTTTTTTTCCTAAAAATAAAAAAAAAAGCATCTGAAATAGTTCAGCTTATATTGTAAAAAGAGTGTTAAACCTATAGTTTTCTGATCCACTGAGGTACCAGACACACATATTTTAGAAACCTTCAGGATACATAACTATAGAAAAAGCAAAAAATATTGTGCTAACTCTAAAAAAGGAAATCCTACAATAACTTTATGAACCTCGGCAAGGAGCATTTCCACATTGCTACTGGCTGGATGAGCTCTTGGCCTTAGGTCATTAGTTGCTTTAATTTGTCATTAGTGGTTTTATCATGACTTTGTAACTGCACTTAGATAGGGGAGATTGTCCACCATTCTCTGCTATGTTGCACTGAAGGGACTCCCCCAGGAAATCCCCACAGTCTCTGTGGCATAGAGCTCATCCTAACTCCGAGCCTCCAAAGAATACGTGGGCAACTTGTTTGCTGGCCTTTTTTTCTTTCCCCCCCCTGAAAATAACCCCTACTTCAGCTGTTGAAATCCGGCAGAATTAGAGTTAAGGTGTGGTTCTCTCCCTTATTATAAACTTTGTTTTCTCACAGTTAATCAGGTACAATAACCTGCTTTTACATACTTGTATAATCAAACCTTTTCCCTATTTTATATTCTTTGTTGTAGCAAATCCCTTTGCAGATAAAGTGTGCATCCCCTCTGTCATAACCTTCTTTTCTCTGCTCATACTGATGTTCCCACTCACTTAAAGCTGACCTTGACCACCACTTTTCATGGGCTTTAGACAATACAGGGCTTTGGTGTAACCAGAGTGGCTGATTACTGTTCCCAGCACAAGGTGGAAAAAGCTGAACATGCCTCTGCAGAATTCAATCCCAACTGTCTTTCTATGATAGGTGAAGCTCCTGAAGAAAGCTTGCTTTTCCTGATGTTCAAGAGAAACAATTGACATAATCTAGACTAAATGCTATTTCTTCTCTACTAACGTCTTACACAGCAGTAGGAAGCTTGCAGGAGGCAGTAGGAGGTCAGCCTTCAAAAGCAGTATGTTTCAAACTACTTGACTTTGCCTTAGTTAGCAAAAAATGTTAGTGATACCCTCTATATCAGCAGATATCAGATGGTGCATGATCACTGGCTAAAACTACTGTAAACAACTGTACTTCAAAAAACTAAGCCAAGATTTTCCCTTATTATTGTCTAAAATGCTGCAACTCTGGAAAGCACTCTTATCTTGAAACACACAGAACTATTATTTTACAGTCAGATCTTTCTGTCATTGCTACTGATAAAATAGTATTTCTGAAGATCATTTCCTCACTTAAGAAAAGCATACCTCTTCTGTGAAAATTTCCATTAAAAATACAGTGATGGAGAAGTGTGACTTTTTCTTCCCTGTACAAAACCTATCACTGGAGAGTTTCAATTTTTCATTCGAATGAAAATGTATTCAATTTGAACATTTTTGTCTTGGGGGGTGATAACTTTTGATGTCCCTATTATCACTTTATTGCTTTCTTATCTTGCTTTTCCATGAGGTGGCAGGAGGTCAAATTACAGAGTAAAGAGCTAAAAGGCCTCCATGTTACTTTCATTTTGATCAACACATAATTGAGTTAAAATTAAATCTTTCATTTAAAGTTAGAAACTGAATACATTTGAACAAGCTAAAAATCAGGTTTAAGTACTTTTAAAAGAAAATTAATTGGGATATTTCAGCCAGCAGGGAGTATTCTCTGTGACATCAACCGGGATGTCACAAAAAAAGCCTCAACTTCAGCAGAAAAAATGATGAGGTTAAAGAACTTCAGTATCACTATTCACAGTGAGCTGTCCTGTGTCTTATGCAGAATTCCTCTGCACAGCACTCCAAACCTGGGAAAAACACAGGGACCTGTGAGATGGCTTTTCCCAGTTTCTACAGATGGGTTTTTTTCCTTTCCTGCTTCTTTTTTAAGACAAAGATCTAAGGTGAAGATATTTAGCAGAATGGATTGATTTGCTAAGCACAAATTATTACACAGGCAACTGTATACAGCTGGCACAAGTGAACACGCTGTCTCTGTTCATCTTTGGAATAATTCTGCCACACCAGCAGTGGAACTTGCCTGGAGCTGTTAGCCAAGAACAATTTCTTTAGCAAAAGGGAGTTTCTAGTGACTAACTGACAAAACAATTATTCTAATTGTACAAGCTAAAAACTGGTCAAGACATACACTCACAGAAGCTGGAGACAGTTTGGTCATTCTGCCCCTTCCTGTAACAATGCAAGATTGTTCCTTACACAGTGTTTCATGCAACGCAGACTTTAAGCAGTCTAGGCTGATTTTAAACAACCTAACTTTACAGTTCTCCACTCATTTTGCTTGGGCTTATTCACAGTCTAACTGACCATAAGAAATAATTGTAGTTATTCAACCTAGAGTTCCCTTTTTACGTGACAATCATGTCTCTCAATGCACCCCAATGGTTCTGTCTTCTCTCACCTGACAGACCTCATGGACCTTCTGGGACAACATAATTCAAATCCACTACATTCCTGAAAGCCAGGCTGTCCATATTTAACATTTCCAAGTAGATCATAAATCAGTGTCATCAAATATGAAGGAAAAGATAAAATAGTTAAAGAATGCAAGCTTTTATCCATATTTTTCAATAGATATAAAAGATTACAAGGTTGCCTGCGTGGACCTGGGTAGCATTTGCATGTCTTTTAGACCAATTCTGGTTATAGTCAGACAGATGTTGACTGACCTAAGGCTGTGTATCAGCAGAAAAGGCCCAGGAGATGACCATGACAGTGCCAGCAGAGCTCACAGGCAGTGACTCCGTTACTAATCCCAAGGTCTAATTTCCCCAAGCATTTATTTTTAAAATATTGATTTAAAGGGAAGGGGTGAAAAAACTGTGGAGGGTGTCCTGAGGACCCATAAGAAAGGAAATAGCTTAAAGACTGCTGTGGCTGCCAGCATACCTGCAACACTGGACTTGAAAAGCCTAGTTCTTTCTGGTCTCTGATGACAGAAGAAAAAGTAAGATAGGATCATAAAATCACAGAAGTGTTTTCATTGGAAGAGACCTTTAAGAGTCCAAACAACATTGTCAGGTCACTAAACCATTTGACTAAGTGCATCTACATGTCTTTTAAATACCTCCAGGGATGGTGACTCCACCAGCATTATGGGCATCCTGTTCCAAGGCTTTACAACCCTTTCAGTGAAGATTTTTTTTCTAATATTTAACCTAAACATAACCCTAACATAACTTGAGGCTCTTTCCTCTTGTCCTATCACTTGTTACAAGGGAGCACAGACCAACGACTACCTTGCTGCAAGCTCCTTTCGGGTGGTTGTAAAAAGTGGTAAGGTCTCCCTTGAGCCACCTTTTCTCCAGGATAACCAACCCCAGTTGCCTCAGCTGCTCGTTGTAAGAATTGTGCTCTAGACCCTTCGTGCTTTGGCCATAGACTGTGACCCTGCTGTCCAAAACAGTCCAAGTGTAACGGTGGCAGAGTACAAAACAATGAGATGTTAACTCCATGGCTTGCCCGGCACCAAAGGGTAGGATTTCACTTCTGAAGGTGAAGCCACCCCCAAACTTGGATCCTCCAACAGTGGGCTGGCAGCCAGGGTGGGCAGATACAGCAGCTTTGTTCCTTTCACTGTCAGCTGTTTGGCTTTGCTCAATATTGCCATCCTGAGCAGTCTTCCACTGTTACATACATAAGAAGGCACATGACTTTCCTGTATACATTATTTGTCACTTCCTTAGAAGAAACATTTGGGAGTTTTGTATCTTTTCCATCAGAATAAATGGAACCCAGAAAATTCAGTAGGTGACACTTTGTTGTTGTTGTTATTGGTTTTTTGTGTGTTTTTTTTTTTTAATTTTATTTTCCTCATAGTAGTTCTTAAAAGTACAAAAAATAGCCAAATAAAGTTTATGTTAGTGATTAAAAGCTTTTGGTTCCTGTGGTAACTCATCTTTAATTGTCTTAATAAAAAGAGAGCAAGTTAAAACCTTTTTCAGAAAGAAAGTGATTTTTTTTTTTACTATTATAGCAGGAATCACTTATATGCTAATTGCACATAAATTATGCAAATATTCAAATGTTAATGTATCAAATATTCATAATATCATGAACTTTATGTGAAAATTGAAGAAGGTGATGTTCTTATGGCATTCTATAAGTGCACTTTTCTCAACTTAAAATAATAACAAAAAAATAATGATTATTATTTCATTCTAGTTGAATCCTTTCCCTTTTCCCCAGCATAACCAAGTGATTTGGTCTTTTAAGACAGCCTAGGACTGGCCTTGGCTAGGTTTATTCTAGCATTCCTGGAAAGAGAATAAAAATAAAATCAACCAGTAGGAAGCACTTGGTTAACACGAGGCTTATTAGGAAATATAAGAGTAACCTCAGGTTGTAATAAAGAAAGAAAATGCAGAAAGAAATGCTATAAGTGTTTTGATACAGGCTGGAAAATCCCTTAGAAAGAGGGGACATACAGCCTGGAAGAAAAGATTTGGTTGGACTGAGAGCCATAGAAGTCTGTGAAAGAACCAGCATGATTTGTCAGGTCACTGCCACGGCCTGAAAGGAAGGGAGCAAAAGGAAGGTTTATTCTCAGAGTGGGTGGACAAGATCCTAAAAAGGAGAGGAGAGTGTTTCATTGGGCCTGGGTATGTGGGGAGATGGAGCTGGAAGTCAGAGAGTAAAACCTGAAAACTTTGAGAGAAGAAACTGGAGTTTATTTGGATTTATATAAAACTAATTGGTGGTATGAACTCCTGTGGCCGTACTCTGGCTTAGAAATGCTAGTGACCAGCAGATGGGAAAATGAGGCAGCAAGAGAGCAGTCTGTTGAAGTCACTGCTGTGGCATGTAGTTCTGCTTCTGCTGTTACAAATGTTTTAATTATATTTGTGAAAAGCTCAAGCTTACTGCCAATGAGGTCAAGGAAACTTTGACACAGACTTCATCTGGCAGATGCACTGTAGAATTAAACAAGCCCAGTTCATGTTCACTTAGAGCTGAAAATTTGGATAAGAAGCTCATATTTACTACTGAAAGCCAGTTTATCCAAACCAAAAATCAGTCTGATTGTGAGATCTAATGAGGGAGATTTAAGAAGTCCATATCCTGAAAAAGATGGAGAGCAACAGAATTGGTGTTCTGTCTCATCTCTCACAAAGCTCAGATCTGATGGAAAATGCCATTCTTCTGTTTCCCATTGCTGCCTGAGGACAGACATTTTTCCTGTCCCTTTTCTGCAGCTGACACATATCTGAGCTGCTTGGTTTTAATCCTTAATGTCAGATTCATAATAACATCATTAATAACATTAATTGATTGTCCTATGGAAGTAAATTTCAACCCAGTAGAGGCAGCATTGGGGCAGCATATGGCAAGAAGCCTGCAGGAAACTAATCTACCACTGACAAAAGCCCTCCTATTTCTCAGTGCTTTAACTTTGCCAATGCCTTTGTTTTTATCCAGTGCTTGAGTGTTTCACTTGCATTATATGTATTTATAGATGAGTAGGCTTCTGTAATATTTTCTCTGAAATTAAATCCCACTGCTTTCATTCTGGCAGTGAAAATCCCGCCTAGAAATTCTTTACAGCCTCTCAGTGCCCTTTATAGATACCCTGTGGCTGCAACCCCTTCATTACCCAGACCCCATGCATTTCGACTCAGCTGTCCAAACACATGTGACCTAGACACTGACAATCAATGTTTTTACCTGTCTTGCTTTAGCTTTTTGGAAACAATTCCTCATTCTCTGCATGTTTGTATCCGGGTGAGTTCAAATCAGCAGCTCTTTGTCACAATATAGCATCTGTAGACAAGACACTAATAATTATTAAAATTAAAGGAAGCAAGCAAGCAAACGTGTTCACAGGTGCCTATAATCCAAAAGTTTAGTGTTACTGTGCTGGAACATAACTGCCTGAATGCAGGAGGAAAGGGCAGGTATTTTTTTCTTTTAACTTTCAGTATTAGGATATTAGAAAGGACAGATTTTGAGGCCATCTGCAGATGGTTTAGAATGTGTTTCAAAATTTGAAATCTATAAAGATTTCTTCATCCTCTGACTACAAAATATAAACAGTTTTTCAAATGTAGCCTATGGAAAAATGTGTCACTATGCAATGAATTTGCATAATGATCATCCATTTCATTTACTATTCCTTGACAAAGACAAAAGGGGATGAAATGAGAAGTATTAGTCAGATTAACAGGATGATTGAACTGAACTTGCTCAGAAATGAATGTTCATGCAGGAGAGACAAGAAGGGAAAAAAAATCCCAAAGAATTGTTAAATAACTTTTCTAGTCATGATGCCAACATGGGCAACTAATTCAGATTTCAAAAATGATGTAGATCGTGGTTTTGACCTGGCTTTACACCATGTATCTTTGCTAGGTTGTTAGTGCATCATCTGCTGCCTGGAGATTCATGAACAGGAGAGATGTGCTATCATAATATAACTCTGCTGTGAACTGTTTAATTGCAGTCACATTTCTCCCCACATGTGGTTGCTTTTCAGTGGTTGGTAAAAGCAAGTCCTGCACACAGAGGTTAAAACTACACATTGTTTTCTGTTAAAAAGCACTACACAAAGCCAAGCTATTCATACTATCTGTGTTATTAGAAGTGTGATGTCACTTTTTCCAGTCAGATGGTGCCTGATCTAATGTCCATTCAAGCTGATGGAAAGATTCCCGTTGATTTAATGGATACTGGATGAGTCCAAAACTCAAAACAAAAGGAAACAAAAGGAGACTGTAGGCAAATCCTTAGTGTGCAGGATTTATTCTCAGTGGTTCACAGGAATAGAGGTATTGAGGGCTTCCTAGCATTGATGTTTTCCCTCAACCATGAAGGATCCAACATATGAGGGGCTGAAGGAGCTGGGTGTATAATCCAGTGCTACCTTTTCTGTCAGGTGTTTATGACCATTAGGTATGGATTTGGGCTGTACCTCAGGCCCTGAGATACTGCACTCATGGATCTTCCAAGGCCTAGATTCAGAAAGAAGTTGAGAAATGTAATCTTCTGAACCACATGAAATCCTGCAGCTAGGGCAGCTCCTCAGGATGAAACAAAAGGAATGTCAACTGCAAAGTCCAAGGCCTCACATTTTCTTAGGAGGAAAGCAGGTGAATGAAACAGATACCATGACTAATTTTGGAGGTCAGGGAAAGGATTTAGAAACAGTTCACCATCCATCTCCCAGTTCAGGCCTTGGAGCATGTGTAAGATCCATTCCAAGGGATATACCAGGCTAGGGAGGCTGCTTATGAAAACAGGCACCTACAAAGTAAACACCATGTTCTCAAAAGAGTTGTCCAAACTCAATGAACTGCCCTGGTGGCTTGATGCTCATGGTCAAACCTTTGAATGATTCTCAAAAGACATGCTATAGGCAGGTCTTACCAAGTATGGATTTATTGTGCCCAACCACATCTCCAGCCCCATAAAGTAGTATGGCCTGTGTGATCTATCAAACTGTTCATTAGACAGCTTCCCTCCTCATAGCTCACAGGTGTATTTATCTGAGATGGGGTATCTTGCACTCGCAGGAGGTGATTTTTAAGGATACATCTTAGCCAAGACTTGTGTTAATCATTTATATAGATTCTCCGCTCACAAATGTTATTTCCCTCTGCCTATGGAAACTATCTGTGATTATTCCTGAAGGCTGTGATTTCACCATCAGTCTTTCAGTCACAAACTTTCTCAACATCTTTACTTTGTGAATATATTGCTTGAGATGTTGATGCAGCCAGGAAAATGACTGTGAGGAAAAAAAAATATTTTTTTTTTCTCTTATCAAAATAGCCAGTGGTATTTAGCGCTGATTGATTATGTATTGCTAGTAAGAATAATTAAAAGAGATGCAAAAGAGCAGATTGGCTGCAGATGTAGATGTACCTCACTTCATCTGATGCATAGCTGACCGAGAGAACTCCTAACTAAAGTCTCTTTATTCTTGTGCAAGCTGCTGTGAAGATTGCTCAAGCTGTGACTGAAGATACAATCTGAGCACAGTGACGCTGCATTCCCAGGAACAATGACAAAGTTTTAAGATAACAAATTTACATACTTGTATCTGAAGGCAGAATCTGACTTTCAGTATCTTGATCACAGGTGACATATTAAAGAGAAAGCATCAACATCAACTCAATTGTCCATTGTGACTTTGTGCGTCTGGCAGGCAGGAGCCTCACCCTTTCACCTGTCACTGAAAGTGATTTGATATGGAAATAAGGCTGGAATTCCGCAATGTCATTGTCACAGTTCTTCACATTGACTTCAATGGCTATTACCATAATAAACCACTCAAACACCAAGTACCCAGTCCTGATACCTGCAGGCCATTACCAGCTTTACCCTGGACAGTGTGAGCTCTGTGCCCCTGAAAGTTACTCTCAAACAATTACCTAGTTACTAGTGAAGTAACCATCACTACTATTTTTAAAACTTTCCTCAGAATCCAGAAAGTCCAAGAAACAATGGACTTTTAAAAATCTCTTAAGAGAAATCCTTCAATGAAAGCAGCAGCTTCAGACACCCTTTTATACCAGTGGAACAACACAAAGTTAATTTAGTGGAAATGTAAACCATACTCTAAACATTCACAAAAATATATATTCCTTCCAAAATGCCAATAAGCACTTAATAGAATTAGAAGTGTTCTAATTGAAAGCATTGCATTGGTCCCACAACACCGGCAGAAAGACTTTGGTTTACTGTATCAGAAGACCAGGGAAGCCCCTGCCAATAGTCACTGGTTTTGATGTCAGATCATGGATCCTGGATCCATTTTCACCGTTGTAAGAGCTCCATGAAAAGCCTTATAGTGCTTTAAGGATCATTCAGGTGGCATGTGATTACTAAGAGGACTCATAAGGGAGGAGACTGAAGGATGGAGAGATGAATAGACAGGAGAAATGTGTGGAAGGCCCAAATGCCTACCTCAGTATAAATACGACTATCATGAAGCCCTTGACCTTTTGCTTTGCCCACAATTGCTTGATGTTAAATCCCTCTGGAAGCAGTCCAGCACTGGGTATGTTTTGCATAATTAAAGGAAGTTTGCAGTCGAATACCTTCATCTATGGTGGTGTCATAAACCACTGAAACTTTAGGAGTGAATTATGCAAAATGGAGGTGTGACACAGCTTCCTGATTTGGTCATTTTGTTTTTATAAGCAAAGGCAAGTCTCTTAACATTACACATATAGTTAAGTGCCATGTATGAGGAACCACCTCAGGCTGGAATGTCATCCTCGGTGATAACTTGATTAATCAGTCAGTTGAAGTCATCCCATGTGTTTGACCCCAAACTTCCTCAAGAGTTCCAACCATGGATCAGAAGGAAGTAGTCACAGACACAGGAAGTTATCATGTTACCAAACAAAAAGCAGCTTACAATTTAACAGTCTCATAGGTTATTTAGCCTACCACAAAGTACTGAAAAATAATAACACAACCACATCGATTAAGTGATTCAAGCCATAAGTATTTTTGATAATTAGTTTAACATCGATCTTGTGTCATCATGCTACCCCATGCTTTATATTTTCATCCAAATAATTAACTTCCTGAAGATTATGCTGTCATGTTTTTTCCCTGGAGCTGAGTTAGAACAAAGTCAACACAGTGTACAGCCCAATGAGTGGTTAACAACTGGAGAGCCTCTATTTGTCTAGGTCCTAAAGCATTCTAGGAACTGGATTAAAAACAAGCTCTTAACAAGATGATGTTGAATTTCCCCTTGTGACTGCCTAATTTGTCTGGGTTGCAACAATCAGTCCAATACTATGGAAACTGATGAATAGTCTCATTTTCCCCTCTGGCTTTATCCCTTTGTCCACATGTAATGCAATTTACTGGTCAAGCTAGATAGTCCTGTGGATCTTGCTGTACTTCCAGTAACTGAATTAAAGTCTCCAAATGTTGTAGGCCATTTTCAGATTTCCATGGTGGGCCTAGCTGATGTGAGTGGAAAGCACAGCACCTGAGGACACCCAGCTGGAGAAACTCAGTTTTGGGTAGACCAGATCAGGAGTTAAAAGTACCTAAAAATACTGTGCATATATATATATATATTCAGCTTGAAAAATTAATTCTTTCTTGTTTTCTCTCTTGTTAGGATTGTGCCCTCTCAGAAGAGGTTTCTCCATATAGCACTTTGGCTTCCTTTGGACACCACAAGATTCATACTAGAGCCAGTGACAAATCTGATGTGGGGTTTGATGCAACCACAGCAATGCTAAAAACTCCATTAACAGTCACAATCAAAAGATGAAAGAATAAAGCATAAATAATAAAGAGCAAAATGAGCTGCTGCTTGCTTGGCTTTATCCTAATTGCTTCTCCAGCAACAGCCAGCCACAACCTGCAGTGGCAGTTCAATGTCCCTTCAGCCTGCAGTGACTGGGAATCTGTTTTTCTCTAGGAGAAGATGATCCCCCAGAAAAACAACCTGTGGCTTCACACTCCAGCACTGCTCCCAGGGGCTGAGTGGTCACTGGAGCAGTGTCAGGAGGCAGGAAGTGGGGAAGCCAAAATTTCCCAGGAGCAATTGAAATGCCTACGCAGAGGTGTCTGAGGTTACTTTTGGCCATGCCACTTGACGTTCCGCTGCTGCTCCAGAAGGGTTTGCTGCCTGGAGATGAGTCATAGCTAAGTTTATCTCCTTGATACCCTAAGGTCTGGGCACCTGGGTTGCTCTACTTGTGTCATGATTGTCTTGTGTGGGTAAAGCTGTCCTTCTCACTGACTGTTGTCCGGTACCTGTGCTGTTTCACAGATAAACTTAGTCAGATGCAAGGATCAAAAGCCTGATCCTTGTACCCTGTCATCTTCATTGCCTTACAGAAGCTGCCAGGTAGGTCCCAAAGCCTGAGGAGCTTATCCTCATCCTCACCACAAAACCCTTATGACCAACTCGGGAATTGCAGCATTATCTTTAAATTTGTTTTTTGCATATGCTTAGAAATCCCAAATGGTAAACAAACAAAGCTTGTCAATTCTGTGAAAAAGTTTGCTTGCTTAAAATGCAGTATGGGAGCACAGCACTTTGAAAAATAACATTTGAATGTGGAAAAATGAAAAAAAAAAAGGGGGGGAGTGTGTTCAAAATGACATTCAGAAAGAAAAATATTTTCATTTCAATTCAACTCAAAATGTCAATTTATTATTTAAAGAACATGGAGCAGCATTCCTTTGGTCCAGACAAAACAGTTCTCTTCGAGCTCCTCTACTTTCCATATCTCTGTCATTTGTCTAAAAACCAAATTCCTAAAAACAGCAACAACAGCAACAGGGAGCCATTCTGGATTTTGTTCACATTCCACTTTAACGCTGACTGAAGCCGATGGGAATTTTACTAGTAATCTCAACAGGAACAAGATCACGTCCCTGTGGTGGAAATGTCATGACCTTCTTCCATAAACTTGCTCCGTAGAATTTGTTTTCTTTCAGACTGTGTATGCATATGAAAGCTGTTCCAAGAGAGGGACTGGGAAAGCTTCCTTCTCCTCTTTTCAATAAAGAGCTATCTAATGGGTGTCTCTGTAAACTACTGAGGATGGAATTCACTTAGCTTTCCAAGCTCTTTTACCTGAAATCTGCACTGCAACACCAATGTTCTTAGCACTAACAAGTACGGAGAAAATAATGGTGCCAGATTTGCAGTCTACATAGATGAACAGAGAAAAACAAAAAGCAGAAGAGGAGTTTTCATTAAAGGGACACAAAAATTAAGGAAGTCTTCTATAAGTAACACATTTTTTTTAACAAATTCATAAATCCTGGGGAGTTTAAAAAAACAATTTGCCAGTTTTGCTTTCAACAATGTGATGAGCCATAACAAGTTAGTCTGAGCACTGCTGCAAAACCTGGCTTTAGTTGCTATGAAACTGTGCTTCTAGTAACCAGTTGAATTACCTGCATGTGAGAAGTAGAATGGCAGATGCTACTTAGCTGTTCTCTAGCTTGGCAGTGAAGCATGACTGGGAGATGTTCCAGATTTAATGCCAGTCTCTAGGTACCTGCTATGCCCACACAGCACAATTGGAATGCCAGAGCTTCGATCTCAATATCTTACTTTCTGGGAGGAGAAGGTGCTTCAGATGTTACACCTGATATTTCTGTGTGTAAACTTTAGGTAGTTTGAGGCACTTCCTGGAGTGTAAGATGTGGCTGTGCTGTCATGTCAACATGGCTATAGTGTAAAAGTGCTAGAAGAAGGGAGTACTGAAGGTAGTTAGAAGACAACCACCAGAATCCCTGGTTTTGAACTGGAATAAATCCAACTAACTGAGAGGTGAAGGGATGCCATGTGTGTGTCATGACCTCATGTGCTCCAGTACTTATAGGTGCTACCTGAATGGTGACTCACAAATCTCTCTCCTCACTTCTGACCTTTTGCCTATTGTCCAGTCTCATATTTCCGGTTGTCACGTTAATATTTGCTGCACTTGTCCAATACTTAAATACTGATATTTTTTCACTTCACAACAGACCTAAATGTTTTTCCTCTCCAGCTACATTTCTAGATTTTGAGTGCAAGAGCACAGTTCCAAGCTGAAAGTTGCACAGTGCCAGCCCTACTTCCATGCACTGACAAAATGTATTTGCTGCTCAAATGCAAGACTTTCTTCTCTATGATTCACCATGTCATATCTTACTGTTCTCTCAGACATTACAGGAATTCAGAGATGAGAAGTTTCCCCTTGAATCTGATACTTATGTATAAGTTTAAGGAAAAAAAAAACAGTTTACATTAAGATACAGAAATGTTTGGTTCAATATGTCATTAAGGAGAATGGGAAAGTGTATAACCTGTGTTGTTCTATGAACAATAATACATTAGTCACAGAAGACATCAGCAGTTACTTAAAGCAACACATTTCCTTGGACTTCTCCAACACTAGCCCCTCCCTACACATTTTGCAACTATTTCCCGTTCCTTTACAAGGTGATTGACCCTTTGTACATTTTAGGTATTCTCATTAAGGGCATTACTGAACCCATATCTTAAATAATTTTACAACAAAAGATTTCCCAAGAGGGTCTCAACTGTTCTGGCATGGACCATATGACACTAAGTGATTCTGCACTTTCAACTCAGAGACACCAGGTAATGTCCTGCTGACAGTTTTCAGAATGAGATATCAACACACAGCTTCAAATCAACACGCTTCAAGTCTCCCTTTCAGTTTCACTGAGATTAATTACCATTTTTAAAAGCCAAATCCAAAGTATTAACACAGAGCTTCAAATTAACCCTGTTCTGAGGCCTCGTGCTTTCAATTTATACTCTGTTCTCACCTGCACAGAAGCCTCATTTGCTGCCATGGGCAATGCCTGCTACTGCAGGTATCTCCCTACATTCTCACAGGGGAAGTTTTGGGCTAAGTGGAGGAATAGAGATTGCACAACTTCTGAAAACCAGCCTGGCATTAACTTCTGTGAAATGGAGGACATGTCTAGCAGAGCTTTTATTGACTTGAGGTGCATGCTAATTACCTTTCTTCCCATCCTGAGGATTTCATCAGCTTGAGCCTGATTAGCCACACATAGTAACAAGAAAGAGTTCCTCTAAATACAGTCACAAGGCAAAAGTCATTTAGGGGTGTGTGTAGAGGGGTATAAATCAACTCAGAAAAACTTAGTGTGTGAAAATAGCTTTCAGACGTGGAATTATTCACCTTTCCACAACCCTGTTTGATGTTGCTCTGCCTTCTGCCCTGTCTGTTGTATTGGTCACTACGCACCTGTAAAACCATCAAAATGATCTTTGCAGTTATACAACACCTAGTATATCTGAAGCCCTGTCAAAATGATTTAGTTATGGAAAAAAATAAATCAAAATATCGGAGGAACGTATTAGTGCACTGCACTTTCCGCTTCCCATTCTCCTGTCCTAGATAGATGTACTGTTAGCAGAGTGTAAATAGTGATAATATTTATTTATAGCAGCAATAACATTGAATAAAATATGGAACAAAAGGTTCGTGGATGCCAAATCAGGTTGTGTCTATGTCCACAGAAAAGTTTACTGAAAGCAGAGTTAGAAATCTTTCCTCAAAGACCATTCTTGTCTACTCCTTAATGATTAAGTGATAAAAATTTCCTCAATGCAAGTGCTAAGCAAGTAGGTCACTTGCACTTGACAGTGGTATATAAGGCAAATGAGAATACCCTGCCTGATACAACTGGTACTTGATGCTTATCCAAATACTTGTCTTCTATAAATATGACATTGTGTGTATATTTGCATCTCTCCCTACAGCAGGGGCATGATTTTGAAAATGGGTCTCCCAGTCACCCACACAATGCTGCATGCTATCATATTGCAAATCAGCTTGGGTTACAGGAACCAGACTCCTGAAGACATGTCCTCACTGCCTGTCAATGTGCTGTCCCTGAGACCAAACCAGAGACAGTGTATAGGGAAAAACTTGTAAATATTGGGTCTTCCATTTGACTGCTATATGTGTGTCTAAAATAAGACAGAGAGCTTTGCCCTCTGGAAGCTCCTGTTCTCCTTAATTGACTATACAGGCAGCTGAAGTTGCCTAGCTCAGATACAGATGACTGACTTGACAGACATATAAAAGTAGGAAAGATAAATCCCATCTGAGGCATCTAACTAGGCAGCGTGATATGCTCTTCGTTCTTTTAAATGCAGTCACCATAACAGACAGGCTTAATATATCTTTCTGTTTCTTTTTTTTTTTGCCTTCACAGTGCAGAACATACTGTTGACAATACATTAAACAATGACAGGTTCTCACAGATATGTGACTGAGTCTCCTTTGGCTCTCGTAGAGCTCAGTGATTCTACGACTCCTCTGGTCTCATAGAAAAAAATCACTTCTCTGAAAAGTGGGGAATGGCACACTTACAGCAGCTGAATATTTTTTATATCAGGATGTGATGATGGATAATGCTTATACATACTTCAGACAACTGGCATTGCTCCCATGTCACCAGCCCTGACCTTTGGCCAGCTTATTTCATTATACAGACCTGTAGACTTGAAGCTTTGTCAGCAGCAGCAGGCCAAAGCACACCACCATCACGAAACACCTCACTATAAAAAAACCACATAGAACAATTTAGCCTTTCAAAAGCTAAAAAGAAATGCCCATGAGATTTCAGGCAAGGCCACTAAGGAGCGCACAGAAGGTTGTCTTTCCTGCTGACACTCTGACCAAGCCTGGCTCTTTGGGGCAATCAGCTGGCAGCTGCAGGGCCAGTCAGGCACATCATCTCCTGTTAACTATTTTGCTTCTACAACAGCTTTTCCCTGCCCACCCTTCTGAGTTTTTCACTGTTCTGACTCTTTTATACTGTGATATTTTTAATGATTTGCTGTTACTGATATGTAGGTATAGGATTCCGACTATCAAAAAGATTAAGCAAGGCCAGGGACATTGTCTGGGAGATTTTTGAGCATACATTCCTCAGATCATATGACCTTTCAGTCAACTTGTCACTGCAATTGTTCTGTTACTGTAATTTATATTTTTTGCCAATTTCTCCTATGCTACTTTTGTCCTGTGGATCAGCACTACTGGCTATGGCATTTAACTGCACACAGAGAAAAAAAAAAAGAAGAGGAAACAAAAAGAAGAGAAAAAAAGCAGCCACAATTCTTAAAATGGCTACTGAAAATGTGGTTACTTTGCTACATGTGAGCTGACATTGAAAACATGTGTCCTTATTGCCTGAACCTGTTCCAGGCATGAAAACATCAGTTCTATAACAGGAATCAGTCAAAATCATAGTCAAGATTTCCTGCTGTGGTTTGCTACATTAAAGTTGTAATACACCCAGAAGGTTAACTTCAAATAAACTCCACTGCACTTTGCTTCACAGCCCTTGAACAAACAAGGTGTGAGTGCATTTCCAGTGCTGAGTTAAAGCCTCTGATTGCCTCTAGTTTTCTAATGAGTGTGAGGAATATTTTCCTGGTTCAACCTGGGGACTTTACATGCATTGATGAAATCTGGGTCGTGGCACAAATGTGTCCAGTGGTTGGACTTGTTTTAGTGGCTCACATTATGCTGCCTCCAGGGCTCACCTATACTAACACTAGCCACAAATGAGAATTGGATTCAAAAAATATGTGGAGGGGAGACGGAGTTCATCTGTCTCACTTCTTCCCAGGAAAAATACTTCTCCCACCCAGACCAGCAATACTGATACTTTTTCCAGCAGTCAGAGAGTGCAAATGAGTTAGGCTGTTCACTAGAAGAGAAGTGTCCACCCCCTCTGGTTTGCTGTGTCGACATCCTCACATTACAGACAGCCTCTTTTATAGAGCAGCTCTTTTCTCTCCTGCATAGATGCCATGTGATGAGTATATTACTGGTCATCTTTTTTCTCTTGTGATGTTTTTCCTCCACTGCGTTTCCTGACTTTTGTCTTTAGAAGCATGAATAAGTATAATGTCCTGTTTTTTTCTTGGAAAAACTGAATTGTCCTGTGGTAAAGATGAAAATTGCAACACTGCAGAAGTTACTTATCCCTGTGGCATTTAGAAGAGATGAGACTGAATGGCAGGGGCTGAGTGGAGGTAAATGGGAAAATAAGGGAGAAACCTGGGAGATGTTTGCCTCCAGGGCATCTGCTTGAGGACCTCTAGACACTACAGTCTGGCACTTACTGCAGCCTGGCACTGCCAATGACCACTTCTCATCTATGAGAGTGGCTCCACACTGTGCAAAGCCCACCTGGGATGTAATTCCACCCCTTTCAGTGGAGCTGCACCATATAAATGCAGCCGTATGTTTTCCCGGGTAAGAGTTCCTCATTAATAATGTTCACAAGCTTATGCTGCAAATACTCTGGGAAAAGTCAGTTATATGAAGAATGCTTTAGCTTTCAGCTGACCTGAAGCTGTGCAACATCCCATTACTTCACACTGCCAACAAACACAAGGCCTGATTCAAGGCTGTTAGCAAGCAGAATAAAGGCAAATTAAAAGCAGTTACAGAGAAGAGGACTGGTATTTTGCTCCATATGATTAGTTTTTGTCTTGTTACCTGTTCATCCTCCGAGTTTCTGTTTTGTTTTTTTTTTATTTTTATTTCTGACTGCTCACATGACCATACAGTAAATTCAGCTTGTGTTTTGATCGTTCATCTGTGGTGTGGAGTTTTGGCAGGATGGGAATTATGTAAGTGGTTGTTTTTCCAGTACTGAAATACAAATGGCATGACAGGTGCTACCTGCTGAGGCAACCATGCCAGTGGGATGTGCACAGCTCATCAGCAGCAATTCCAGGATAAAAAAATTAGTAAGAAGACAAGTCACTGCTTTTGTGATGACATTCACTTTGACTGATCAGCAGGATTTAAACCCATGACTTCCAGTGCCATAACATGGATTACTTAATGCCATTAGCTGGTGGGAGAAGGAAGGTGTTATGCTTTAGGGAGACTAGAAAAGAGTGCACATGCTTTATAAATCTGTTGAACCAGAATATTGGGATGTCATAAAAAGACACTGACAGCTCCATTAGAGTGCTGGTTTATGTTTACATAATGAGACTTGTAATCTGTCTTAGGTTTGAGGGGGAAGAGGAAGAATGAGGTGTTTCCCTATTAGAGAATAAAGGTCTCTTTTTGCCTCATATGGTCCCACTGGTAGGGAAAAAGAGTCTCTGTCAGGAAGTAAACCTGGACTGAATCCGAGGGAGAGTCTACGTTATGCAAGACTTGTAGAGAATGTGGACTTCCCACAAGAGCAGTATCTGCAATGAGTAGATGAAAGACAACCAGAAAAATGCTCAAGAAAAGAGCAAAAAATTGCAGTGAACACTTGCTCCCTTTCCCTCAAGCTGGGCTTTCTTCAATTGCAGGCTGTGAACATTAAAGAAAAAACCAGCTGAGTACTGCTGCCAAGCTTAGGTACTGTTTATTTAAATAGCATTTGACTCGTAGTACTGCAAAGTCCCGGGAGATTTTACTCCATGGGGACTTATGGCAGAGGCAATGGAGACGAAGAAGAAATTGTATTCCATCTCAGTTATCATTAATGAACAAAGGTACCCAAATGTGTCCTCTGATAAAGGCTTTTTTGGCCAGAGCAGGGCTCAAAAGGGAAGCAAAGAACATGCAGCTGTTAGGTACATTTCTGCTCTGTGCATGGTGGGGACTGAATTGAAGGAAACGCATAACCTAGCCAGCCTGTGATAGTAGCTTCCACCTAATCCCTAACCAACCATCCCCAGCCTCTAAACCCTCACTAGGGATTTTGGAAGCTGACATATGTTTGTAGGATCCATCTCCTCTATCTTTCAGAATATTTTAGAGGGATTCTCACTGTTGTTCCCCAAAAAGCAATTTAGCTTTTACTTTGTTTGACATCCCACTTGCAAAACAACAAATCAGTGCATGTGCAAAAGACAGAATTGCACCTGCAGTCAAGGTGTAATAAAACTAGAAACTACAGGCAAATATGTCAATTTAAAGCTCTCAAAAAACCCCAGTTCATAAACCACAACAGCTGATATCAAAAGCAGAACAACACAGATATATAAAGAAGGAGGTTGGCTGACAGTTGCCAGAAAACCATCCTCATTGATGGAGTCTGCCAACAACAGGTGATGTAAGAGCTGGCAGTGAATGGAGCTGTGAATGTGATGTCTGGCAGTTTCTTGAGATATGTTCACAGCATAGCAGTTGGAGACTTACAGAACAGCATTAAAAAGAAGTGCTTGAGAATAAACCCATGCAGTCTGACTCCTATGGCCAACAGGAAGCATCTCCTGTGTGTTTTGTTCTTCTCTTCTGTGCATCTGGCTCGGGCTGGATTGAGCATTATAACTCATGTGCAATGAACTATGTCCACTAAGACGTTCCAAGCCCCTCAGTTGTTTGCTCCATCCCTCTGCCACTGTCCCCACAGTAAGGTGGAACAAGGTGGCACGAAGGAAAGCAGGGAAAACAAAGTGTGCCTATGTATCAGGTAATTGCAGTGTATGGTCACTCATGTAAGTGCAAATACACTGTCATCAGCACTGTGAGATGTTGTGGCTGCAGGGTGGGTATACATCACCCTCTTTGATCCCTGCTGTGCCCTGGAGGCAAGGAGCTGCTCAGAGACCTGGAGGATGCCATGACCACTTATCTTATGGCTGACAGAGTCTCAATTGGTCACTCCAGAGCCCCTCTGGACAACAGTATCTCAGCTGTGTTTGCAACATAGATTGTTACCTGTGGCTAGAGAGAGGCCACTGAGTGTCAAGTCTCCAGTCCCAGTCACTCAGAGTCATTTGAACCTCAGCCCCAGGCAGGCTCCATCCTTTCCTGTTGCCTGGTGTGCCCAGCTGCCAAAAATGCTGGAGCTGCAGTTTCTGTGCCAGGACACTGTTCAGACTAGTATATCTATGTCTGACTGGATGAGCCTGTTGCCATCCTTTCCCCTTCTTGGCATGGCCCATATCTTGTTCAGTGCTTGGCAGCTCAGCTTGTTGTTTCTGGCTGCCCTGCCCCATGAACAGTGCTGGGCAAAGGCTGTAGTTCACAGCAGCCTTGAGCAGCATGGACAGAGGCTGTCTCTGGCTGAGCTGCCTGTGTGGCTCTATCAGGAGTGTTGAGGGGGGCTGAAGGTGGTGCAGAGAAACTGCCTGAGTAGGTGTTTGTACCTTTGTCACCTGTGCTTCTCCAGAGAGAGGGATGACAGGGCACTGAACTGAAATTCAGGTATTGTCAGTCTGTTTCTCTAAAAGCAGGGTTTTTTACTCACAGCATGGTAAGTAATTCAAGGCAAGTAGAAAATGGATTGAGAATTAAATGGACTGAAGGATAAGGAGTCTCTGTCAGTGAGTGAGTCAATGTATCCTTAAACTACAGTTTAATGCTTAAAAACCCTATGGGTTTTATGAGATTAAATCATGGTTTCTCCTTACTTTGAGAAAGCACATTCACATAATTGAAAAAATAGCAAACACCAAACTCATGTGCATTGCTTGGTGAGTGCAGCAGACAAGCCAGAGAGATATCCACTATGCTGCAATCCAAATGGCAGCTGGGCAGGAAAAAGGGTATCATAGGCAATTACTTGCTGCCTGTCTTCCACGGCAAAGACATGCATTTCCACATGTCCTCCCCAGTAAGGTGCCACAGTAGCATCCATGGCTGAGGAAAGGGCTGTTACCATGTAGCTGCAGAGTGTAGTGTGGGTGACTGCCTGAGTGCCTGCAAAATGCCTCATTTTTCTACAGTGATACAGTTCTAGACTAAAAATAATTTAGATAACACAACAATTAAGGCCATATAAATAACTAGACAGAAGATATCTAGACAGCTTTCCAGCTGAGAAAGTTCCCTTTGGACCGAGCCACGTTGTCAGTGCCCTGGAGCTGGAACACCTCATGGGTGTAAGTGTTTCTCTGTGTCCCTGTGAAGGACCTGAAGGACCTTCAGTCCTCTCAGCTGATGAGTTGGCATTTTTTAGTATCACTAAGTTCATTTTGAAAAGTAGCTGATAAGTAATCAGGAAAAGAACTTTCCACAGACAATATTATCTGGGGAGTCTTGTCTGTAGAGACAAGTATCTTAGAAGAGATCATTACCTAAAAAACTGCGAGTCCATGACACACTTTCAAGTAGTCCAGAATTTTTCCTTTATTCTTTTAGTTGACTTTTGCTTCTCATGGCCTTATAAACTTGTCAGTCAAATCTGGGTTTGTAAAATAACTTCTGTTGGGGCACAGAAGGAGGGACATAGTTGCTGCTTGTAAACACTTCAGACACCAAGAGGCATTTCTTTTCTGGAAGGAATTCTCATTGTAGGTATGCACGCTGAAGATGAAAGTCCTGATGTCCTCCTCTAACAAATCCAGCTACAAGGGACCAAAAAGTTCTTTAGCAGTGAGCACCCCACTATTCCGCTAACTTAGGAAATTCCCATGCATCACTGCAGAAAAACTTGCACACCCTAGAAACATCTTAAAAGTAGATGAAATGAAGTACAGGACAGAAAAGGATATAGCTTCCTTTAGGATGTCTGTTTCTAAAGCAATGCTGAGGACTTACCCAGAATCCAGTGTGTGGATTTCACAAAGAAAGGAAAGCAAGACATAGAATGATGACCTTGGAAAGCATTCTCTGTGCTTTTTTTTTTTGTCTTTTTGTAATTGAATGCTTAACTATGAATGATGATCTCTGCCTTGATCAGGTGACCGTGGAGCATTCTGATGGCACTGTCAGATGGCAAGGTCTGTCATCCTCTCCAACAATTTTCAGCATCTCATTTATTTGTGGAAAGGATCATACCAGCATCCCAGCAGAACCAGAAGAATTTTTATGCACAGATTTCTAGGAGGTGGCACAGCACATTTCACAGAATAAAATCAGTCTTTTCAATGGCTATGTAGTGAGACAAGAGGAAAGAAAGACTGTGAATCTCACGGAGAAATTAAACACTATCATGATTGAAATATATTTTGCAATTATTCATTGTTGTGATACTGTAGATTTTGTAGAAGCACGACAAGATCAGAGCCTAATTGTACTAGAAAATACACAGACCTGGAAAAAAGAGACTATCACTGTCCTGGAGAGTTTATATGCTAGCTAGATGAAACAGGCACAGGATAGGGAAAAAAATACGTCATTATCTGACTTTTACAGGTTAGGGACCAAGGCACATGGAGATTAATTGAACAGCTGAAGTCTATGCTTGAGCCAAGAGCTGAACCCAGATCTCTAGAGCCCCATTAACCACAAGACCAACATTCATAACCTCAGACTGTGTTGTCAATTTAATGATTGCAGCTAAACAGAAGACTTAATTCCAGGTCTCCGAAGAGCAATATTAAAGTATTCTTTTGCATATTATTCCAGTAGTGCCCAGAGACACCCTGTCTGGTTGAGGACTCTGTTCTGTTGGACACTATGTAAACTTAGCAAAACAGTGCTCTCAGCCAACCAAATGACAAAATATATTAAGTGGGAAACAACAGTCCCTTCAGATATAATCCTCTGAAATAAAGAAGTTAATTTCTTTAATAGTTATACACAAGGATTGCCTGTATTCTGTTCTGCAGCATACTACTTATTGTACACGCTGATTGAAAGCATACTGACATTTTGGGGATTCTTTTCCCTGCTTTCTGGCCATTTCAGATTTTACACTATAAGAAATGGCTAAGTCATGTTCTTGTGTGGACAAAATACTACCCAGCATAATTTTGAAGTTTTTTGAGTAAAAACTTGTCCTTAGCTCTCCTTCCACTCTTTTGTCCAGGGGTCTAAACCATAGGTGTTAGAATGCTCTCATCTGTGCTTCTGTTGGTAAGGCTGGATTAAAACAGAGACTGATAGGCATAAAGTCAAAATATAAGCAATGTTTGATTTATTTTACTGTGCCACTGTCAGATAATTTGTCCTATTTGGAAAAATTAGTGTTTCAATGAAGATCCAGCAAATGCTGTCACTGATTTTAAAGGATGTTTTAAAGATAGTCCTTATATAGGTGAGAACTAAACTAAAGCATTGCATTTTCTTATTCTGATTGGTTTTGTATATAATAATGTCCTTAGTTATCAATCACTTGTGGACACAATTCAGCCACATAAAAAGACTATTCTGAGTCGACTGCTTGTTTCCCCTTGGTGCTCCCCTCTTAATGCCTTAAACACAGTTGCCTCATATTAACTTACTATTTCAGTCATGCATCTTTACATGGTGAGCTCTAGAATTTTGCTGAGAAAATAATTTTTACTCTGGATGTTCCTGGGGACTGAAGAGTTTCAGCAATGCACAGATTGCATGTTTATAGTCAGAAGGCTTTGCTGGAGTACAGGTGGCTTAAAGACATTTGTTTCTTCCATCGGAGGTTATCTTGATAGGACATGAGTGGAGCTTCTACAGATGACCATGTGGGTACGTGTGGCTGGCAGCACACTTGATGCTGACTGACATTCACAGGTGAGCTACAGAACCCACTGCTTCAGCTTGAGCTGTGCCTGTGCATGCCATCTGCCTTGTCTAAGCTGGACCTGCAGCAGCATTGGGCATGTGTGTCCTTTCAAAGGTAGATCTACTAGGGGCCAGAGTGCTGGGAATTAGAAAAATCCCCAAAGCCATGAGCAGCTTTCATTGAAGTGCTTCCTGGAACACAGTAAAGGGCATTATAAAGAGACATTAATGTACCACTCTCCATCAGAAGATGTGATACCCAGGTACCTGTATTCTCCTTTCTAACATGGGGGAAAATAAAAGAGTTGTAGCACCGCAGGGAGTGAGATCCATTATCCTTTGTCACATGCTCTGATAAAGTGCATCTCCATCAGTTTCCAGAAGTCAGATTTCACAAGACCCTAGTTATTTACCTCCTGTCTAATCCTGATAACTCTGTTTTGCCTAGCACTGTGTTTACACTTTTCATCTTCCAAACACACTTGCTATGTTCATCAGCCTCAGAGCAGTGGGAATTTTGTACCTCCAGCCCCCATGCAGCCTGGCTAATGGCAAGATTGTTCCTGAGTGGGTGAAAAATTCAAGTCAGGTCACTGCAAGTTCTTGCAGTATGATACACTGTGTAATGAAAATTCATCTCATGTTGTGAAACATATTGTACTGCTAAAATCAACAAAATGCTGTCAGGGAATGTTCTTTGAGGTTATCTTTAGAATGAATCTGCTTGGACTTTTGACACCTACTCAGCAATGTCTCTTGGCATGCAAGAAACATCTTATCAAAATGCTGAAAATGTTTAGTCAGTAACTAATTTAGTCCCTTGTAAATGTTTTTGCTTCCTGAATTGTCTTCCTCTCCCTTTCTCTTTTATTTAGTGTTCAGATGCTCTACTATAATCATGTAATAGGCAGGAGGGGATGTCCTTGGGAAGGAGCTACAACTTGTGACCTGGGGAAGAATGGAATGACCTGTGTAAAAGGACAAATTTTCATTTAAATAGTCTCAGTAAGTTTTATGCTTTCAGCTTATTGTCAGTAGTCACTACTGTGATGCTCTGCACATTTATTTTACACAGCTATGACCTGTAGTTTTGCCTAGTGGTGGGAAAACTAGCAGTTTTTAAGGAACTACATAAAAATGCATGACATGTGTACACATTAGAGTGCTATTTAAAATATTCAGTGGCACAACAGTACATGCTCAGTTATTTTTCTCTGATTCTTTGAGAATAATTACACAAGCAACACACGCATCTCTGTGTGCATAAATAAATACCTGTCTAAGTGTCGATGTCAAAACACATACAGATTGTTACAGAGCAATCAATATATACATTCAATAATATATATTATATATATTTAATAAGGTGAATATGTATAAGCAACCAGATTAGTACTGAACACAGCCATGCAGAAAATTCGAGAAGTTGAAGTCATGTGAACCATTTCTTAGTATAAATCATAGCACATGACTGCCCAAAGCATGTAGCATCTCACCCCGGCTTTTAACCTTATATTAAGTCTGGAAGTTAAGAGTAGTGTAAGAAACAAGTCAAAACTAAAAAGGAAAGGTGGTACACACAAAAAAAGTGACACATCCCACATGTACAAGAGATCTAAATAAAGCTCTCTGTGTGGGAGCATAAATCCATGGTGGGACACACACTCAGTTAGCACACATACAAATGAGACTATGCAGGCTCACACCTACAAATAGCATCAAAACCTCAGCTGTCAACTGATTATGCTTTTTCCAGAATACAGACATAGTCATTAACACTCTCCTTTAATAATTATAATGCAGCACCCTCAAAAAATATAATCATACCTTCTTTCCAAATCTCCAAGTTGTCTCGCCTTTGGACTTTGTTTCTGCAAGTGCTTGTTTCATTGTGCTTGTGTTCTTTAAGTCTAACACTGAACTTTCCTACTCAGTCCTTGAACGACTTCAAGAGAAAACAACACACAACTAAATTCTAAACAAAAGATGGTAAACTCAAATACACAAAATATTTCAAAAATAAAAAGAAAACAGAGATATATCATTTGTAGCTGTAAAATCCCAGCAGGAAAGCTAAATCAGGGCTTTAGCAGAGCAGCCAGAATACTTATACTTCAGTCTTAAGGTGTGAACATGCAGATACATTTCCAAGGACAAAAGGAAGACTGTAAAGTCTTAGCTCCTGGCATCTGCTACAAAAACAAGTCAGAAAACTCTCCTTAAATGTTTCTGCTAATCAAGAGAAAAAGCAAAGATGCTGTGGAGGTTTGAAAGGAAAGCATTGCTTTTCCCTAACTGGTAAGCTTACTGTCATAGAAGGAATCTACTCCAGGACAGATTTTACAGCAGTCAAGCACATACTTCTTATTGGCAATAATTATAACACTAGACTTCACCTAAAAAGTAATAATGCTAGAGAATGAGGGATATACCACATGAAAGGTTGTAGATCTCATCCTATACCTCATGTGAGTTTAGAATCATTTCCATGTTACAGAATTAGAGCAATACAAACCCTTTTGGTGCAAGAGGGTTGAAGCAACAAAAAGAAGTCTTTAAAGGAAGTGAACAGCTTTAAGTGACACTTTATTTTTTAGATCAGCTGGCTTTATTTCAAGCAGGTATTGTACATAAATCTTATTCTCTCCAGACATGTTTTGTTGCAGTCAGTAGCCAGAGGGAGCGATACTGAAGTAGAGTGGAAGAGGAAATGAAGGAGAATGCCACACTCTGTGGAATTTTTATTGAATTCCACTCTATATTCCTTGTCCTTAAAGAACATGGTGCTATTTCTAGACCTAACCTCCTCAGGAGGGACTCCAGCCGAGGAACCCCTCAACACAGCCAGCTTTAGACCCTGGCCCTCTGAGCAATGGGGAACTCAGCTCTGTGAGTGCTGCCCTTGTTCCTGTGCTTTGGCTCACATGGTTTCCAACATAGGAACAAAGTATGAGAGTTTTTCTCCCGTGAACTTCTTAGCCTGTTTGGTCTTTGGTGCAAGGAGATTTTAAAAACAAAGCCAAAATATTTCTCTGTGTAAAAAAAATCCCCTTTCCCAAATGGGTTTACTGAGTAGCACACGCATCATTATTTCATTATAACGCTTCTCGCTCCACCTTTCTACTCCATTGTAGTCAGCTTCCCTGTTCTTATTTTAATATGTTCTAGTTCTTCTCCATTTTTCTTTTATTTGAATTGATTTCCCCTCCCCCCTTCCTGTTTCCTTCCCTAACAGAGCAGGGACACGCTAGCATTTTACTTTGTATGAAAATTCCAAATATACCCTATTTTCAAAGGTTCCTCTTTAGTAGGAAGAGGGAAGTCAGCTTTCCTTATTACAGCTTCCATTAATTGTGTTTCAGCAGGTCACAGGAAAGCTCACGATATGTGCACAAACTTGACTCTATAAATCATTAGTAATGGATATGAAATCTTCTAGAGACTCCTAGAAGGAAGTGATTACAGCAGTAAAATACCATCTTTGCAAGAAAAAAATGTGTATTAATAACTTTGTGGATTTCATATTACTGTTGTAACTTAGAGATGAACACTCGGGTGCATCGAGAGCTTTAATAATGTATGTGCAGGTGGCAAATTACCCATAGAGAATCTCCGGAATTGTGGATAATGTTCATTTTATATTCTCAAAGATAACCTAAGCCTTTGGGCAGATGTCATCTCATGCCCCATGCTCATGACACCTAGTAGGAATATGGAAAGCACAGTGTGCTGACAACTTCCCTGAGCATAAGCACTCCTCCTCCTGCAAGCAGTATGAATTCCTAGGGGATGAAGCACATTTATTAAAGGCATATTGATGCAGAGTAGACTAAACCACGTGTCAAACAACTCCATGAGACTACTGTACAACATTTCTGTGCTATACATTAGAGAAAACTTCTTACTGGAATCACTTTGGTGTCTGCTGAATCAGAAACACAAATAAGAAACACACAAATGTGGGGAGGAATGTAGTGCAGTCTCTTTACCTGCAAATATTTTGTACAAAGTATTACAATATGCATTAATGCAGCAGACAGATTGCTGCACTCCCCGCTTCATCCACTGGATGCCTGAAGTGGACTCTCTGTCCTTAAAAATATTTGATTGCTTCATGTTGAGTGGAAGAACTCCAACAGAAACGGTTAAATACCACAAAAGAAGCAAAAGGATTCATGCTTAGTCCAGTGTAGTTATTCATCTAGCAGGACATCTTAAAAGTAATCGATGCAAAGGGATATTAAAGCTTTTGCTTTTAATTGACAGCTGACTTGTATTAATAGAAAATAAACAGCCTCAAGCTCACACAAAATGGAAACTTCCCCCCGCCCCTCTCAAACATCCCCAACCCTCTGATAGGACTAAATTCATCCCTTCATTGATTTGGGGCCAAGATTTTTATGTAATGGCCTGATGGAAATGAAATACTTTGTTCTATCTGAAGTGATTTTGGAAAAGACACAATGTCCCAGTGTGGCAAGACCGTAAGATTATCAGTCTTTTACATAAGTTTAAGATATGCACACACCTTGAACTTCTGTATCCGCCCTTTCCTTGAAGCTTGCCACCTCTGATAATCCCTTACCTCTTCCTGATGGGGCTCCCAGTCGCTACAGCTGCCTGTTTGACCCAGACCTTTCCCCATCCTACGTGGCTCAGCTTGGTGCAGCAGTTCCATCTCTTTTGTCAAGCAAAAATGGAGCTGCCAGTGATGAGCTCTGTTATAGAGCGTCAGGCTGCAGACTGCCTGTGCTGCTTCTAAATGAGGCAGCAATGTCTTCTAAGCCACTTTCCTTTTTGTCATTGTGTAATTGGAAAGGCAGTATCAACTCCGTCGATTGTTACAGATGCAAATAGAGCTGGATAGTCAGTCCAAGGTTGGAATCAAACTAATCACAGCTGTGCTAGGTAGGCAGGTCTGCCAGAGAATTTATAGCTTGGCCTTAAAACTACTCTGTTAGCAGAAGTGTAGCATATATTCTCACAACAAAAGGGTATTAAAAAAATTAAAAACCCGTTTAGCTATTTTTAAGTGGCAGAACTAGAAAGCTGCCAGCAGATTACTCTTTTCTTCGTAGTACAACCCCCTCTCTCTTTTAAACTAAAAAGAAAGAAAACTGTAAATATTTGGAAAAAATAATACTCATATACTAACTATTTTTCTCAAGCTTATCATTCTGAATATTTTGTGCGTGGAGAAACAATAGACAAATGCATTTTATTTGTCTTTCTCTGTTTGTTTCTTTATGGTGTGTGGTAGGAAACCCTGGAATATATTAATTTCATCCTGAAACACTATGTCCATAAAGGCATTAGAGGATTGTTATGAAAGATACTCTCAGTACTTCAAAATCCTTGTTTGCACCGTGTACAGCAAATCCAATATAGTGAGTTACTAAATATAATGAACTTGAGAGACACGCCAAGCTCTTTGTACTCTGTGTTTGGCGGGCAGGTTTTGTCCTTGTCTTCTGCTAAGGATCTTAGTGTGTTTATTGATCCTACCTTGTCACCCTGAGGTCAAATTACAGCTACGTGGAACTGCACCTTCAAGCCGCTTGGAAATTATAGCTGAGGCAACACAGTAGGATGCAGCCTGTCAAATGTGGTTTTCACCAAGAACTCACAATCTCACAAGCTCCAGGTCCTGGTCACCAGCTGGAAACTCCCAAGTGAGGCTCAAGCTGTTCTTTAAATGAGCTTCTACGGGGACTCTTTTTTTCACATGTTTGACTGTTATAATCACACCATGATGTTCAGTCTGGTAGTAGCTTCTTTCTCTGAAATGTTCTGGGACTGGCCACCAGGCAGGGCTGAGCAGTCTGCATTGTACCTTTCCTTGTCGATTCTGATCTTTTTTCCTCAGCTGATGCCTTCATTTTTATGACGGGTACATTTTAAAATGCAAGGATTAAAATCTTGAGCATGGAACTGCCTCACATGTGGGAGGAAGAAAAGAAACAGCCCCTCAAGCAGACCTGATCCCCTGAGGACAATGCCTAAAATATCCCTCATGACAAGAATTTCTGGACCACCACTACAAATTCAATCTATCTGATTTCAAAACCAATAGAAGGAAATACTCTTGCCCAAAATATGCAGCCACACCTCACAGTTCATTTACACAGACTGTCTGCTAGACATTTTAAGCTGAAAAGACTACCAGAACTACAACTGTGCCTGCAGGTATCTGTGACCTAAGGAGTTACTAAATAGAAGCTTGTACATGTGCAAAGTCCTGAGTAATATCTAGAA
>JANHFX010023845.1:121318-174954 GCA_027560015.1 Chloroceryle amazona
GCCTGCAGGTATCTGTGACCTAAGGAGTTACTAAATAGAAGCTTGTACATGTGCAAAGTCCTGAGTAATATCTAGAAAATTCATTATCTATGCCAACAAAAGTTGTGGAAGAGAAAATATCTTTTATTTGATACTTCCTTGTGCAGGAGACCTGGTCAAAGTTCTCAAAGGTCTTAATGAAACAACTGCCTTGTACTCTGCTTTCTACAGAGGGTATTTTTCAGATGTCACTTCTAGCTGCAGGTCCAACTTGACTGAAAACAGCTCTGAAAACTTCTCAGCATATGTTTCATCTTCCTGCCACTCTTCCCCTGACAGAGGTGACTTTCTATCTTATTTGGAGAGCTTTCGTCAGCAGCAGCCATGCAAGCCTGACCAAGCAGTGGACACATTCTGGATGGGGGGCAGGTTGAGACAAGAGCCCCTTCCCCAAGAGGGTCACTCTTCTTGGAAAACATCAATAAAGATAACTGATCACTTGGGGAAAATAAACCAAAATGGTTCCGTAGGATGTGAAACAATCTTCTCACCTGAAAGTGAAGAGCATCTGTGCACATTTTTGAACAAGGCTCTAATAATCTGTTCTATGCTGGTGAGGGTTTCACTTGCAGAAGCTGCTGTTTCTGTTGACCTTTGAGTGGAAGACAATGAACAAGAATGGACTTTTGGTTTATTTCTAAAAGAAATTGGGACTTCCCTGTTACTTTTCATAAAGATTTATCATAAAGCTTAGAATAGTGTCAGAAGAGATACATATTTATACAAAATATTTCATTGGCTTTTGAATATTATTTCTAAAAAGGTTTATAATTCAGAAATTCCACATCTTATGAAGTCACTGAGAATTTTCTCAAAATGGAAAAGTAGAAAAAATACCTCCAAATTTGCTTTTTTTTTTTCCTAAACAAGTCCTTTTTTATTTAGTTCTCTAAATCTGCTTTGGCAGTTGTAAAGTGGAAAAGCTTTGGATTTTTTGTTTCCATTTCATTTCCAGTTTTTATCACACCTCTAGCTGAACTTACTTTTATGTGTTTATAGTAATCACTTTAAAAACACCACTTCGGGATGCAAATGTTCTTTTCTATTCTTTGCACAGTCAAATGCCTTTTGTACCCTAGACTATATGGAGGTAGTCTTATGATTATATAAAGAAAAAGCATGCACCTGGCTGTATGTAATAAAGGGCTGACTGACTGATGATGCTGATGATATAAACTCAGAAGGGAAGTGATAACATGCATTGGCTGTGTTTTATTTTACCTGTAAACAAGTAAACATGGCAGGAGATACATCTCACCCAGCTCCTTAACTGAACGACTTGTCAAGCTTAGCTTGCTAAGCGTGCAGTTCCCCTGCACTGACTTTGCTGCTCACAAAGGCTGCCAGGAGTGACATGCCATTTCTCAGAGGAGAACTTATTTGAGGCCCAGAGGCTCATCCTGGCCTACTTGTCCTTCAAAAAGATGCAAAAGAGGCACAGGCTCACGAGAAAAGTAGTCATCTCTGCTCACAGTCCTCTGCATCCCTATCCTCAGAGCTGAAGTCACTGAGAAAAGGCAAACCCAGCAACTCCTGCAGGCTCTGAAACACAGGGCACCAGAGAGCACTTGTGTCCTGTACCACGAAGTTGGACTGCATGGGAGTGGGCAGTAATTGCTTGATAAATAGAGGTGAACATATGAGGTCAGATGCGTGAGGAAACAAGCAGAGCCTTTATCCTAAGGTCAAGTTAAGCCTGTTGGGAAACATTTTCGATATTCAAAAGATATTAATTTGGAAAAAGGAATCACAAAATCTCATTACGGGCAGTTCCCTCTGCCTCTGCATTTTCTGATTCTAAGCAAACTGACAAATTACTTTTGGTTGTGCTTTTTGTTTGCTTGTTTGTTTGTGGTATTTTTTGTTTGTTTATGGTTTTTTGTTGTCTTTGTTGTTGTTTGTTTGTTTGTTGTGTGTGCGTGTGTGTCTTTTATTTCATTTGTGGTTTTCTTTCTTTTTATTTTAAGGAAGAGCAAACCAAAAAAATGCAGATTGCACAAGAAACTGAGTTCCCATGAGAAGATTATTTTTCTTCAATTTTTCAGATCAGTGTGTTCCTTGTGGTTAAGTGACATTTCACTAATAGATTGGCATCTATTTGAAACGAAACTGCAAATCCATCCATCACTGATGCAAACTGTGATGCTGATTGTTCTTATTCCATCCTAAGCACCTATGAGAATGACGACACCGAGTACCTAAAAGACCTGACATCATCACAAAATTGCATTCTACCTTCTACTGTAAAAATAAATCATGATTATTTCTGTGTTCTCTAATGAGAAATTGATTTTTTGTGCCTCCTGTGGATGCTGCAATACTATTTTAGTGCAATGCTTTTATGTCTATAACAGCCAATTGCTTTGACCCTGAAGTCCTTCTTGCAGTGCTGCTGACTTGCTGAATCACAGAGTTCATTCACATCCTGCCAGAGAATAGTATGCTGAATGCAAAACTTGCTACAGCAGCAGTATAAAAAAATTAAATTAGATAAGAGAAAAATAAATACAAAATAAAGTAAAAGAAAATAATAGAAAAGACATAAAGTATTAATAAAAGACCTGTCAAGTTCAAGCAAATGTGAATGGCAGTGTGATTTTATATGCCACAAATTTCAAGTATTGCACTTCATCCCTGAAGTGTTCATATGAAACCTTTCTCTGGCTTCCCCTGACGTTTCAGTGATGATAAGGATATGGAAGTCAGGGAATTCAAGCGTGATTCTTGCATCATCTTTGATTACTCCCATGGAGTGTGAAATCTTCTGAATAATATAAAATGGCTACAGATGGATAGAGGCTTCTGAATCTCTCCTAATTCCCCTTTTGGAGATGTAACCTCTGCATGGTTATGACTTTATCTCAAAGGTATCCAAAGGCACTTTATGTATTATAACATTATTATAACATTGAAGTTCTTGAAGTATCAGAAGTTCTATTTCTTGAAAGGAAAAAAACACTAAAAGGCCTGTTATCAATGGAGGAATTTAATCACTGGTTGGATGCCCCTGCACACCAGTGCAGATTAATCTCTGCCTTTACTTTCTGAGTGCATCTGCCACCCACCCTGGCCTTACTGTTGTGCATCTGATACTCGACACACTTGGTATCTGGGGTCAAACAACGGGAGAGGGACACCTCTCAACCAGACCAGGTGGTTTGTTGTGTCTGGGATTCACCTGACCTCTGGCCAGGTGGACCTGTATGCTCATTCCTGCCTTGTGTGGGTGAGACATCTAAACTCCAAAATGGATCATATAATTGTTTCTTCTCTTGAGTCAACTCTTTTAAAAATGGAGCTTGGAGGAAGATGCTGCCATGCCCATTGTGCCTGCAGCACATCCCCCACATCAACCCCCTGCCAGAGGGTCAGCAAAACATCCTTCTTCACCACCCACTGGCCAGGGGGTGAGGGACCAAGGTGGGAGGGCAACTAGGGAAAGAAGGTGAGAACACTGAGGTATATCTACCCTGACTTATATACTGCCAAATCCCTGTCTGTGTCTCTTTCTTTCTGCATCTTTTTCTGAGTTACCTGACCTTCTCCATTCAGGGCAAGGGGAGTGTGAGTACCTAAGGTAGGAATTTGAACCCTCATAATGGCACAAGGCTTGTGACCCTCAAATTCTGCTGAGGATCTAGGCATTCGTTTCAATGCACATTTCTGCTAATTACATCTGTAAACTGGCTTCTGAGCAAGTTGGCCACGCTACCTTGCTCTCTCTTGGCAGAAATACACAGTGCAAAATTCATCATGGATGGTAAGATCAAGTGTTTGAGAGTGCTTGAGTACCTCCCTACCCCAGTAATAATTTCAGAATTTTGTTAAACTCTTGCACTGATCAGATCTTTAAGCCATGATCTTCAAGTCTTGTAGTTTTTTTGTTGTTTCCTGCTGTGTCGTGCAGCCAGAAGCAGCGTTTGCTTATGATACTGTAGTGAATACAACCTGGAAGTAAAGAAACATGAAAAACAGCAGGAGACTTAAAGAGGAGATAATATTTTCCAGCCACATCCAAACCAGAGACTTATTGCCGTATTATATAGCTGAAAGAGAAGAGACTTCTAGGTAATAAAGGATAACTTGCAAAACTGTTATGTACACCATGAATTCCTATTCTAAGAGACATTATTGAAAGATTAAGGAATTTCTCTCTATACATCCACAAGTGCTATAACCCATTAACTCAGCTTTCAGCCTTATCTTTTTCTCCTGAGTGGGCTACTACAAGATGTTCAGTCCTCCCCTGTCAAAGCTCATGGTGACACATTTTCCCTGGCAGCCCCTTTGCTACGGTGACCTGGCCACACTGGGGGTCATGCACTGGGGCACAGCCCCCAACATGCACCTAAACACACCCTCCAAGAACAGCAGGCTTGTGGGGTGAGAGATCTCTTCTCTGCTCCTCGGCAGCTTGGTGAGGAAGACATTTAAGGAGTCACAAGTTATTCACAGACTGACTGGGGAGGGTGAGGAAGAAGTTGTACAGTCCTCTCCTGTCTTATGTACTGCTCAATTTCCCAGACTGTAATGATCACACTGTAACCCTGTGTATATACAAAACTGATTCGCACTATTTAAGTCAAATTCTTGCCAAGAGCAGAGCTTTTACCTCATCAGATTTTTACAGGGACTCAAAGTCCTGCTATGCCTGAGGTCAGTTAATGTCTTAAATGCTCACAAGGCGTGTGACATGGCGTGCATTGCTGCTGCTTTTGAAACCAGTGGATTGGAATGGAAGTCTGCTGTGCCTCAATGCTCAGCAATCAAATAGCACATAAAACCTCCCCCACCAAAAAAAAACAAAACAAAACCCCAAAGATCTTGGTGTTTTGTAGCCATAGTCTTTAACAGAGATTAAAGACTGAGCTTAAGCTGTCTGATAATAGTCTGCATTCAAGAACGCGGTATAAAACAGAACTGAATTTGTGATGTTACTCCATCTCAGCTTCTGATGTTGTAAAACAAACACACCAGGTCTATCGGTAGCGTAATTCTTGAAAGTCTTACGTGGCTCTTTTTCAGGCGCTGTTCCTTTCAGCTTCCATGAGCTTTAAGGTTTTGGCTTGCTCATGCATGTCACGTATTCTCAGATGAAACACAGGTTTCTAGACAGTCATGTTCGATAGCCTACTTGTGGACGAGACTATTTTTCCTGTTGTAAGGGCAAGAAATAGGAGGATAGGTGGAAGGGAGAACAACACGTTAATCTAGGATTTACTGTCACAACAAGTAAGCGGTGTTATTTTAGGAAGCTATTCAGACACAGGATTCCCTTAGTCTGTTAATTCATTGGAAATAAATCGTTCGCTAACCTCTTTCTCAGTGTGGTTGTTGCACTGGGCAATCCTCTTCTGCTCTGCACACACATGGGAGCAGTGACCCTGAGTTGCAATGAAAGCCACACCGATGTTTGGAGGTATAACTGGGTATAAATGACTCACTAATCCTTTAATACTTCCGTTCACAGTGAGGCTCAAGTCTAAATGACAATGACATGATCCTTTTTCAAAATGAAAGGGATGAGTCCTTCTTGTCTGCTCCCCACTGCCTTTGTTGCTGTTCTTACGTTCTGTATAAGATGGTGACTATGGAGAAGCAATGCAAGGAATATAAACTCTTTAATTTGTTCCAGACATGTCTGATGAGACTCTACCTCTCACCACATGATCTTGCATCATAATAACTAGTGCAATGTATTGATCAGCTGAAGGAGCTGGACTAAAGTCAGGATCCTACCACACATGGAAAATCTGACAATGAAGTTTGCAGAAGAGCTGGGCTGGTCTCTGCAGGCATAGTCAGAGCTGAGTTATGCCCTATGGAAATGCAGCATTGTTTCCTCATCCCATGCAGGGGGTGTGAAGCTAACATCTGCTCACCGTGGGAGAGGGAGAATGGGAACATGCTCTGGGACTTGCTAGTTTGGCTGCGTTGCTGCAGAAAATAAAACAGAGGAAGTAATGGCATAGCTCCTGCGAATGATGATGCTAAAAGCATCCTAGTCTGCCTGAGTGGTCTGAGCGTAGTCCCACATAAACATCGGAATGAGTGTGCTGGGAAAAGAGATCCTGGTCATCTAATAAAGATGACTGCACTGATGAAATCAAGCAGACACAAACTGGGATTTAACCACGTTACCAAAGCAACCTACAGCCTCTAAACATCTGAGAACAAATTTACGTAGGGTTCATGCTG
The DNA here is from genome assembly GCA_027560015.1 of Chloroceryle amazona. Lineage (NCBI taxonomy): Eukaryota > Metazoa > Chordata > Aves > Coraciiformes > Cerylidae > Chloroceryle > Chloroceryle amazona. The sequence continues at coordinate 127,556 of JANHFX010023845.1, forward strand.
ACTTCTGCCAGTTCACAGTCTGGCCAGAAAATCTGGGGGAGGAGGCCCTTCCTGGAGGACCCCAGCAGGGTGGCAAGCACCACCTTCCCCAGCAGCACCCAGCAGAGCAGGGCTCCAGGACTGCCAGGGGATGCACCAATGCAGGGTCACCCCTCAGGCCTTTCCTGCCCATCAGTGGGGATGCTGCAGGATGGAACTGTCAGCATAGGTCTTAATAACACCATGTTACTACTTCTGTGAGCAGTGACTATGCCTTGAGTGCACGAGGGTGAGATTAGCTCCAGCTCTCTACCCTGCTATTAGTGCGTATGACACAAGACCTGTAACAATGTGTTAAGACTCCATAAGTACTACACAGAGTGACTCAGACGTAGCTCATGTATATTTAGTGTATCTCAGAAGAAAGGCTCATTCCTTTGGAAGGTCCTCAGTTGCCATTTTTAGTTTACAGTATAAGAATTGAAGGACAGTATGTCATCGGATCATGAAGACTTCTCCTTGTACTTTATAGGTAAATAGAAGTTGAGGTTTTTCTTAAATATAATTATTTTTATTACTGTAAGATTTGCATGTTCCTGTTTGTCGGACTTTTTATTGGAGTTCTAGGGTATATTTATAAAAAGTCACACTACCACCACTAATGCCTTGATAAATGCTGTTACTTGGCCTAGCCAACATGGCTCTCTTGTGCTTGTGACTCAAAGATTCTTCAGAAACCCTACCCCACTAGTCAAGTCAACACTGCTTGAAAGATCCAAAATACTTAGATTTAGATCAAAGCTCACATGCCAGTTCAGATCTTACTGGAGATCACCAAGTTTAGTACATGTTCTTAAAGACACAGGATTATAAATATTTGACATTAAAAAATATTTCAGAGTAATCATTCCCAGTAGGAATAAAGAGACATAAAATAACAAAGTGATAAAGATATACATTCCCTTTGCAATCTATATTTATATAGCACTTTTTAGGTAAACTCAAAACTGCAGAGTGTTATGATTTATAGGTTAAAATCTAGTGGCTTACAAGGTGACTGGTTTTGTCATGATATGCCCTTATCGAGCAAGGAAGTGCAAGTTTGAAAAGACTGTCCAACGCAGGGCAAAAGAAAATGCAAAAAATATTTCCCCAAAATACCTGTTTCTGTTGTGTCTGTGCCTGCTGTCTCAAGATCAGTCCTACTCCCACTTGATGTCACGGCAAAACCCATTCTGATGACAACATTACAATGCTGGGCCCTGAGGTTCCTCTTCCCCTCTTATTCTGCCGTTGGGAGAAGTGTCTGCTTGAATGTTTCTGTGCAGGGATGTGCACAAACTACAGATGACAATGGCAAACAACAAGGTGACTGTGTCACGAATATTTCAAAACCCATGAATGGCCTGAAGATATATCTTTCATAATCTTCAGAGCTGTTTCTAACTCTCTTTCCATATGCCTACGCACACTGGCTGAAATCTTCCAAGCACTGTCATCGCAAGGTGTTCTTTATGTACACTAATTCAAGAGCTGGATGGCTAAAGTGGCATTTTGGTGTCTGATACAGCCCATGTCAATGCTTCAAATAGCGAGCTGAAAACACATTATCTTGGTGCCTGTACTTGAATCAATGAAGTGATCTAATTCATTTAGTTGGAGCATCTTGGTCACTGAGCTGTGAAGCTCTGGCTCCAGTTTCTGATACATTTCAGATGTTTTAACTGGAAATCCTTTCAATGTGCCAGCTCACATGGCTATTCCCTTTGTAATATATTCACCTTTAAACTAAAACAATTGTGTATAACTAGAAGGAGTTGCCATATCTTTATGATGGATAACAGTGAACAGATGAAGAAATCATAACAGTTTATACAGTCTTTTCCTTAAGATGATTAACAGCATCATTTAAGCTCAATCATTTGGACGTGCATTCGTGAAAGTAATGCTGCTGCTTGATTGTTCTTTCAACACAGAAGACTTTGCAGACAGAGACAGTAAGACTATTTAAGGCAGGACAATTGTTAATCTTAGATTTAGTACTGCAGTTAGATTACCAAAGAGGAAATTGCTCGTCTTTGCTTGTGAGGCTCTAGAAATAGCCCAGACCTGATGTAACTAGTGCTTAAAAATAAAGCCATTTCCAGTGATAGCAGACAAAGCGAGTTATCACTAGGAAAGGGGGGAACCCCTCTGAGGCATCCCCCACAGTCTGCACCTGGCACGAGAGAAGGATTCTGTACACATGGAGTGAAAAGACTGCGGGGTCCAGCTTGGCTACTGAGAAGCAAACGATATGAGAGTAAGAACTAGCTCTATAAAAATTGCATCAATAATAAAATACTATTTCTGTGCAGCATTTTGGGGGCAGTTTATACTGAAATAGATCAGTTACTTGCACTCCTGCTGCAGAGAGGCTGTTTTCTATCGCATACCTCTCTTCCAAGGCATCATCTCCATTACCAGAAAAGTCAGCTATTCACGTCATGTCCTTTCATGTAATTTTTAATCTATTATTTAGTTAAGCCAAATATTTAATTAGATCTTTCAATATAAAAGCAATTAGCAAGCTTCCTATGTATAAGCAATAATTATGAAGCAGCTTAATAATAGAAGAATGACTAATGAACAACATTTTGTTGAAATTCTGCTCGAAGACTTTTGTGATATGTCTTCAACTGCTGATTTCTTTTTTTGACTCACCAGCCCTAGTTAAAAACAAACAAAATCCTCCCAAATCTCTTCTTTCGGGTTGTAATTCCTTTTGCTTTGCAAATGTCAGCATGTCACTTTACAACAATGTGCCAGCACAACAGAACAGCATGTGGCGATGTCATTGCATGCCTACACCATAACATTGCAAAATAAAGTTTTTGTGAGCAAGAAAATAGTTTCCAGGGTATTAAATTGCAGGTTCCAGGATGCGGACTCGCCTTGGTAAAATCAGGTTGATCCTACGAAAGCTGAGGCTTAGGCCAAAGCATTTATTTGTAGCAGGATACTTCATAAGAACAGAACCAGATAAACAGGAAACACTCTCTCTGTCATATAAATAATAAGTGTCCTCATCAGACTTCTATTCATGCAGAAGTCATCTTGTAATTAATGGTTTATGATTATGGGCTTCAGGTGAGAGGTAAGAGCCACTTTGTCTGATGACAGGTAAGAGTTTGCAGAGTAAAATGAGGAAGGAGGGATGGAACTGTTGGAGGATGGAGAAGAGGAAGGAGGGAGAAGCAGGCAGGTGCCCAGGGAGTGGCAGCTGGGGTGCACAACCTGTGAGCTGTGCATGCCTGTGGCTTCTTGTGTCACTGGAATGGCAAAGCAAAGAAGCAGGTAAGGAATTCAGCTCTGTGTAATTTATTATATATCCTGTATCCTCTCAGAAAACTCTCTCCTTGGAAGCAATTTCAAAAACACTTACAGCACTTGAATGTAATATCTTAAAGCAATTATAAATACCAATGTATAAAGCAGTTAGCAGACACTCCAAAATCTTTCAAAAATCAGAGATAAAGAAATGCTGGCTATCTTAATTTCATTTCTGCTTCCAGAAATCACCTTCTGCACACCTCTCCAGACTACCAACTGTTCTACCCCTATTTTCATATTAATTTTAGCCAAGGGATCAGAAAGAGATGGAACAGCCATTTTGTTCCCTGCACATGTAAAGCAGGAAAATCTCACCTGAGTCAAAATTATACAAGGATATCCATCTCATCAGTGAGACTGGAGACACATGGAGTCTGGATGCTGTGCTCCAAGTCTCACCCATGCTGCCGGTGCCTCCACCCCTGCTGCCCTCTCTCCCACTCCTGAAACTCAGGCATGCCCAGCAAAGCATGAGAAATGTTTTTCAACAAGGTGGTGAAATACATAAGGTCCTTACTCTGCCTTTATCTTCATAGACTTCACCAGAGTGGATGTGTAGCCTGGTTAGGGTAGACCCAAGTTATCTTTACATATATCCCACACAGTTTTCCCACAAGTTAATACCTGCCATTATGAAGTGGATTTCTTGAGGAGCTATAGACAAAGTTTGTCCTTCTGGGCTGATATTCTTGTTACTAGAAAGAAAATACCAGGTTCTTCCATTCTCAGATGCTCTTTTATTATCACCTTCACAAAAGGGAGCTAATCAAAACTGAACATACATAAAATTACGCAGGTGCAGGAAGAAGAGAGAGTCATTTGTATGCCAAATGCTTCTGTATCTAAGGCTTCCTGCATTTGCTTGGTATTCTTGGAAGGTATCTGCCATGTCTTATGGCGTAGTGGATCACTTTACTGTCATAACATTATTTTCACTTCAGTGATTTAAATAAGCTGAAAGTCTGCTAGGAAGGAAAAATATATACTGAAAATTGTAGACAATTTTATCCTGCACAGAACTGGTTAGAGCACATATACATTCTGGGGTAGTAGGATTAAGTAAGTTTCATTTTGCTTAGAAGCAAGACCAAATATCCTGGAAAAGGTAGCAGGTATTTGCTTTCAGGAACAGGGCTCCTTTCTCACTGAAACCTCAGGAACCCTCATATTTGGTTTAATTGGGCTTTGTGTCGGGGCAAATTGGTATAGTTTTCTAATAAAAATCCTAAATCACTTAGAAATCCCTCCTAAATTTACTAGGGAGAGGATATGTCATAGAATCTGGATGTGTCCTATAGAGCAAATCAGCCTTCCCACCTTCAGAGAGAAATACAGAGCTGATCTCTCTGCTTTGTTCTTCCATAAGGAGTTAAAGCAATACAAACTGGAAAAAAAGACTCCTAAGGAGAGAAAAAAAGATTTGTTTCTGAAAACTCTTAGCTCAGAGGAAAGTTAAATGAACTAGTATTATTAAGCAGTGGCTGGCCAGTAGGTAGGCTGATAATCTGACAGGAAACATTTGCAGTTCAGATCTGTGTATCCAGATTCCAGTGAAAAGGACAGTACAAGCCTGGGGACTATGACAGATTGAATACTGTCAACAGAGAGACAACACTCAGTGTGACTGAGTACGCCAAGAAGTACAGATTAGGAAAAGCTGCACAGTTTAATGTTGTGTTTAGTTGACAGCAACCTGCTGTGTAATCACTAATTTTGGGAAAGCCTGCAACTTCTTCAGAAAAGAGGAGTGCTGTTGTACACCCAGACACTGCTTCCACTGGTATTAATAGCAAGACATTTCCTTATTTCAGTGGGAAAAGGATCAGGCCCTTAGGTAAAGGCATGAACATGTATCTAATGAACCAGCATCAGCAGGAGGGAAAGCCTGTTGTGTTAAACCAGCTCATTTTAAATGCAAGTCCACAAGAGATTCTGTATTTATGTTTGTAAAAAGACAGGCAAGACATAAAAAACAAGCCTTTTAGCCAAGGAAAATGGATATTAATTCAGTTCCCCAGCTAGGGCACCTGTGCAAACAATACCATCCCCAGGCAGTTAAAACAGAGAACTCCATAAATAATAGGGTAATGTTGATTAACACCTGACCACTTCACAGGGAGAGAAGAATAGATTTGGCAGATTTGCAAAAAGAAAGGATGTCACCTAAAAAGCTGTTTCACACTCAATGCTTCTGCAAGAACATTCTAGATTTTAATAACCTCCTTCTGTGAAAAGAGGAACATGGGACTGGTTTTTTAGGTTCGAAAAAAGGTTTTGATTTGGTGAATTTAAATATTCCAGGAATGTAACTTTTAAGCAAACTTTGCTTCTAACCATTTAAAGAGACCAAGCATTTTTGCGTAAACCCAAGTAATTTTTAACTGACAAATATTTTAATGGGTATTTTAGTAGTTTACAAATATTCTCCTGATGTTTTTCTGAAGTAGAAATTTAATTACTTCAACTGATGTTCATAAGTAATTTCAATATCCAGTTTCTGTTAATGTTCAGTAAAAGGCTTCTCATCAGAACAACTCTGCTCAAAAAAATTCTAGGACAAGAGGTTTTGAAGAAGCTCTGAGACATTCAGTTACAGCACCTGGAGACCTCAGTGCAGCGTGCCAAGATTTTGCAGGTGGTATTTGACTCTTCTGTGGGAGACCAAATTTTGAAGTGGCCCTTAGAAACATGTAGGAATGTAAGGACAGCAAGTTTCCTTGTCCAGGAGCTTTTAGTGTACAGAAAACATGCTTTATTTGTATTCGCATTCATCGCTGGTGGTTTCACTTTGGGAGGGAAATGAATACCATGTGTTGATCACTGATATTTAAAAAAATAAAATCCAGGATCCAGAAAAATAGCTGAGAGGCCTGTTCTTATCCTATTGCTAGGAAGACTAGAGATCTGTGGACCAGAATAGTTTCTATCTTATATTAAGGTCTGTAACTAGATTGACAGGAGATAAAGTAATCAGAATCCTTTAGACGTTTTAAGTATCACACACATATATCACCTACCTAGCCTTAGACTGACCTCAGTTTAAGGTTAACCTGAAGGTTATTGCAAGATAATTTAAAAGAAAATCAAACCCCAAACTATTAGGAAACTGCCAGCAGCTGATCAGGGCATAGGCTGTCATGCAGACTGGGGCTTTTCTGAGCCTCTGACAGCCAGCTCAAGCCATTCCTTGGCTGCTCAAAGCAGCCTATTCCCAGTCCAGCAAAACACAGACAGTTTTTATTTAGAGCTTGCCAGTATCATCCAGACCAGCAGCTAATTGAGACTGTACTATTTTCATGCTTGATCTTTACTGAGCTATAAATGATGAGCCCTGAAAAAGTATTTTCCCTTATACACTTTTATAGTGCACCTTATACTTGTACTCCTCCAATCTGCAAGCAGTCACCAGACACTTCCCAAAGCTCATTAAAGATTATGGACCACTGAATCATCATGAAACGATTTTTGAGTAACCTAGGCAAGCATTTTATATAAGAGACTTTGTGGATTGAAGAGGAAGAATGTAAGCATGCCTTTTTAGTGCAGGTTTGGAACTAGGTGGAGGACATTAGGATTAAAGCTTGGAAACTCTGTTTCGATTTGATACAATCCCAGATTTGCTAGATGAGCCAGAGAAATGTTGGCAAGCATCTGAGTGAGAGACTACTCTCACAGGAGATAAGGATACACTGCAGGATACACTGAATACATCGATCAACTTGGTTTCATCACTGCTTAAAAAGAAATTACAGTGCAGGAGCCTACCCCAGCTTTTACGTGTGCTGACTTCTTGCAGGACTCTGCTGTTAATTAGCTTTGCAGAGTAGGATAGAAAAGTGAATTTATATAAGGCTGTGGGTATGGACATTAAGAAATTTGAATTTGGTCTGCAGGCGAAAGTAAAGAAAAATAGAAGCGAGGAATTATTATGCTAGAAAGATTGCTATGTAAAGCCATAGAAGGCTGCTGGTTGAAGATGAAAATAGAAAACACACTTAAAGTAAAAATAGACAGAGAAAGATCCCACTATAGGAGGACAGAATTATTTTCCTTCATATAGGGAGAGTTTTTGAGGCATGATCGTGCTTCTTTACCATTTCCTATAGTTGAGTACATAAAACTCTGCTGTCCATTCTATTTACATAGCTGCTTTTCATGTTGTTACAGATCAACTGGGAATGGTGATCTGCTGTCCGAGGCACTGTGTGGATGAAGAGGAGACACAGTCCACACCCTGAATTGCTTACAGTCAAAACAGACAAGAGAGAGAAAAACTAGAGAAAGGAATTAAGACACAGAAATCCATGGCAGCAAACACTATGGTAATTTCATGGCCTGGATTTACTGGGGGGAGGGATGGGAATGTGATAAGTGAAAGGAAAAGACAAAGTGAATAGAGAGAAGGAGGGCAGGGAGGAGGGAGGAAAGTGAAATCACCAGGGACAAGTCCAAAGAGGGGACTGGTGATGAAGAGCTTTGGATGAGGTGGGCATCACAGCAACCATTGCTTGGCACCAGCTAGTCAAAACTGTTGAAAAACATTATCAGTGTCTGTGAGGCTCATCTCACGTGTGGCTGCTGTCACAAATGCCCAGTGACCCCAAAAGACCACATATTTGGAGAGACAAGAGGTCCCAGTCCTATAGACAGACATGATTTTCCTGTTAAACCTTCCTAAAAGTGGGAAGAATTGGAAACCTTTTTGTCTGTGTATCTTATTCTCTAAAAAGAAGGGGGTTGGATCAGGCAAAATTGCATGGAAATCCCTAGCAAATTAATGAAATTGTTTCAGCTAGCGAAAAAAATAAAATAATGTGTTCATTTATTTTCAAATGTTTTACTCTGACATTTTTAAACAAAAAAATACCTGGATTTATTTTTCAAATTAATTAGACTAAATTGTACCTTCATTTCATTGGGCCTCAAATGAATTTTTAAAATACTGACTAAGCCTGAAAAGTCATTATATAATCTCCTGGATGCAATATGAGCATAATGCTATTTACCAGCAAATGGAGGAAAGCAATGAAAAGTTTGCAGTTGTGTTAAGCACAGTAGTGAGAATTTATCTTTAATGATACCTTTTAACATGTATTTTACATAACACTTCACTTTCAGTTTCTTTTCCTAAGGTGACGTAGACAAAAGCACACCTGACTCATTGATCCAGAAAATTCTCCAGCTATTTTGCTTACCTCAAAACTCACACACTTCTTGTCACCTTTTCAGACACTGGATGTTTTCTTTTAAATGCTGGAGGAAACAGAACTGGCTACCTGTTATTCTGCAGGTTGGCTGGTTCAAGGTGAGAGGAAAGGGAGCTCTAGAGTAGAGATTTTTTTGTGGAAATTATCTTTCCAGAAACATTTTTGCATAGAAAATGAGGGGTTCCTATGAAGCATCTCGGCAGTCCTCTATTTTTCTGGTCTCACATAAGCAAAGGAGCTGCTGTTAAGGAACCACCTCCAGATTTGGTTTAATGGTCAAAGACGGTACCTTAATTTGCACCCAGGAATGAAATTGAAACTGAGCATAGCACAGACTACGTCCTTCAAGAAAGCCTGGTCAGGAAGCCAACAGCAACCTGCTACCCCAGCTGTAAGTAATCCTAACCCATAGCCAAACTATGCAGGGCATAAACTGTGCTCTGCAATTGGCACGGCAAATAACCAATCTAAAAGGCAAAGAATTTACAAACTAAATTTAGATGTGCTGCTACAGTGAGAGCAACCAGCATGGTCATTATGGACTAAGGGACTATAAGGATAACTGGCTTCACCTCAAGGCAACTGCTTGAGTCTGGCACAATAATGTTTTGTTGATGCTTCTATTCATTTTAAAGATATTGAATAAACTTGGTCTTCATCACAGTAGCAACAAGCTTTACTGGGTGGTGGAAAGAGAGGGAGACAATACCTTTGTGAGTAAGACTTCAAGAGTCTTTCCAGTATAAACAGGTTAGGGACAGGAAGAAGAGGTCACCCACGCTCAGATCAAGGATGCAGTTGCCATTACATAACTGTGAACAATCACAAGAGGCTGTTGAAGTTGTAGTCTGGAGAGTTACAGAAAGTCTTTCAAGCCAGTAGAAGGAGTCTGATACATAGGTCATTAGGAAACCAATGAAGGATTTAAAGGGAAGGGAGGCTTGAATGAAAACCAGTATTTTTTAGCAAACCAAGAGGGAACAATGAAGAAGACCATAGAGGAAACCACTGCAGTAATCATCCAACCACTGGTGCATTCCTGCACCATATCCAGCATGGGTTGCTTATACAGCTTAATCAGAGAGGCTCCATGGCAAACATCCATTTCCAAATACAGGCCTGGGGCAGAAACAGGGTTCTGGTTGTGGTTGCCATACAGAGACAGCAAACAGAACCAAAAGAAACTGGTTTGCCCTGCTGTGAGAGTTTTAACAGATTTTGCTGATATTCTCTGCATGAGAGACGAAAAGAGAACGTCTGCTGCTGTCTGAGCCCCAAACACACTTCCCTCGTGACTTTTCATAGTTGCTGCTTGGGGTGTATTATATAGACCTTTACTTATCAGATGTATGCATACGCTTCTGCCCACACACTTGCAAAACACAGAAGTAGTTAGATCACCGTGAAGATGAAGATGAAGGTGAAAAATGGTTAGAGAAAATGAAAAAATTATGGTTCATTTCATTCACTAAGATTCTGTTCATTTTTTTTGTGGTTTCAGAAGCTCAACTTACACAAAAATGTTAGTTTAGCTACTTTACAGCAGACTAATCTACCAAATGGCAGCTGAGATTGTAGTAAATTATTAAAATTAAAATTACGTGAACATAAGTCCAACATACAAACTAAATATGTACTGCCAAATTCATACGACCTACTGGCAGAAATAAAATCCTATAAGGTAGATCTTAAACCACATAACATGCAGGGTTCCATTAAAATAAATTAAAAATAAAATAACCTAAGCAAACCATGGATTAATTCGTCAGGTGGTGCACAGTGATGTAGCTGTACTTGTCTTTCAGTCATCCACAGCAAGAAAGAGTGTCTAAATAGTTCTAAAAGAAAACTAGGTCTCTAGCAAAAGAACTGTGAATTACACTCAAAAGTATTTGCTGGAGTTTACACAAACTCACAAATGTGTAGAGATTCACCATGAAGAACCTGAAAATTCTTTTCCAAGTGAACATGTATCATCTACTTTTTTGTTTGCCTGTCCTCAAGAGATATCTACAAATGCAGTCGTCTGTAACTGATTCCGTTGTTTTAACTCACTTTGGAGTTAATGACGAGGAACAGGCAATTCCAGAACCTGATTCCCCTGGTCCATACATAGACTTCCAAATGAGCCAGATGAATTTTGTCCTCAAGAGCTGGAGAGAAAGGGCTCCTTTATTGCCACTAAGTGAAAAGGGGAGGGCAGGAAGACTACTAGCTAAGAGACAAGAGAGAAGATTATAGTTAAGACACTAGGGGTATTTAAATTTTAGATACAAGACAGAGGCACAGTGTCTAGAAAAAAAAATTTTCTTCCATGTTTCAGAAGCAGAAATATTTTGACCCTGACACTCTGTTTCTATTCTTTAATTTTTTCCTGTTGTAACTCTACAGCAGTAAAACTTAAGCTTTTCCTTTTTCTCAAGGACAACAACTTTAAAGATTTCAAAATGGAGAAGAAAAGGTATCCAAAAAAGAAAAAAAATCAGTAATAAACAGATGTTCTAATTATATAATTTGGCTCAGCAGAGGAATAACATGATCTAAAGAACATCTAATGACATCTGCAGCATTTTATTCATCTATCTGCTAGGCAGAGAGTAAAAATGCAATTGGTGCAGAATCTGAGCTCCAACAAAAACAAAAGGATTTTTTTTCTATTGCCTATTGTGAAAATTGGATTATAGTCTTGCTGCTCATAACAAAATATTCAGTTTATTCAAATATCAGCTAGCATGGGAATGCATGTACATTTGGTAAAACTGAAAGGCCTTTCCCCTTTCATTTCAGCCTTAGGGTCTTCATTTTAAATAATGTTATGTACACACCAGGCAACTATCAGCTTGCAAGCATTGGCCACTGGATAGAAGTCTCAGAGGACAGAAGAAGGGGAAAAGTAGATAACCTGAGTGAATGACAAGCCTATGTTCATTTGTCAGGAATCAGAGGAAACATTTCTTTGAGCAGGTACCTGTTGGACTTTTTGCATACTTACCAACTATTTTAATGCAAGGTCATAACAGTATTAAATATGAAATGCTATGGTACCACATCCAGGTGATATCTCTGGCATGTAAAGGTCTGGAAATAATCTGCTGCTTATCAGAGCTTTTAGCTGGGCTGGACACTGGTCTGAAAGAGGGGTGATGAGCTGCAGGACTTCTGCGCATTTGCCAACTTAGGCAATGCCACTTAGAAGAAAGAAACCAGTTCTGATCTCTCTAAATGTTCTTGGTAAATCTATGGATTTTGTCATTCTAGCCAGGACAGAAAACAAAGCTCCAGGCTGCTTTTCTCAAACCTGATCTCAAATAGCACTTTGGTAAAGCTCCTCGTTTGCAGCTAAATAGGTTGTGCACTTCTTTAAAGCTTGAAAATGATGGGGATGAACATACAAAATTTAAAAATCTGTAAACTCTTTACTGTGATGCACTGATGTAAAACTTAATAATCTGCAAGCAGGGCTGTTACAGTGTAGTGGTGATGTGACATTTTCTAAATATAAATAAATGTAGTAATATTCCTGTAAAGCTCTCATTTTGTGTGTGAATTTTAAGATTTTGGAAGGGAATGTTCTACTTTAGGGTCACAGGCCTTTCCCAAAGGACATCTGCTTCCCGTTATTCAAACACAGTCTCTGCTTCCAACCTGGGTATTATAGTTTCATATGGAGAAAGAACACATTTGTAAAGAGCAGGTGCTTCGATCCCAGTTCTTAACTGAATCACTTTCAGAATATGGTTCCGAATTGCACTTTAGTTCAGACTGAATTAGAAATAATTTTGTATAGTGTTTTATATGGTTTTGTTATTTGTATGGATCATTCATTCTTATTTCTGGTTTAATCAGACAAGTAGTCTTTTGAGATCTTGCCTTCAGACTAACTAGCTGGAGTTAGGTACCTTTCATGGTTTGAGTGATACATGTCGCTAAAGACACAGAGAGGAATTCTTAGTGCCTTGAAGATTTATATTGCTGCACACCACTATCTTGGCACGTTGAAATCTGGTTATTACTTGAAAACTCTTAAAGATAATCAAGGAAGTGGGAGAAGTCATAAGGCTACCTCTCATCACATAATACAAATTCTTTTTCTGTTGTTTCCTTGAATGGTCTATCTCTGGAGCAATACTTCTGTAAATAAACACTTGGTGGAGAAGTGAGAATTGTTTGAGAGAATTCCAAAAGTCTTCATAATTTCTGCAGATTTAACCTGCTCAGAAGACACAGATCTGCTCTTCTACATCATGTCAGGTTTGCAGCAGGTTTGAAAGACCCTCAGTAGCAAATGTACTGTTCTTATATCATTCACTTTCCCTTCCAGTGCTCCAAGAGGAGACATTGAATGCTTTGCAGGAATTTCCCTGAATTCCTTCACGATTTTTCCAGATTAAATAATTACATGACTAGTGCTCATTTTGAGAATATGGTTGGATTCCTCAAGCAGTGGCAAAGGTGTATGTACCCCTGTCAGTACATCTCCCTCATCAGGAATCACTGAAGTTTTGGGAGGGAAACCCTGTTTGACACCACGTTGTGCTGAGCAAATACTCTGTTTGAAAGCCCATCTTCTGACTTTGTACTGAAGACCAGATCCTCAAGTGGGCTGATGTGCCTAACTTCACAAAAGTGAGGATTAGAGTCTACCTATTTATCCTGACAGCTGTTTCTAGCCATAAACCAGAGGAGTGGGTGCAGATGGAGAATGAAATTATTTTCCATTTCTAGAAGTATTTGAACTGAGGAGAGAAGCACACTGAAAGTTTCTAAGACATTCATTCCTCTGCACACCTTAAGGATTTATCTCTCTGTTATAGAGAGCCCAATTCATTTCACTTTGTTCTCATTCAAGCACAGTCTCAGTTCTGTTCTTGTGCTCATGGTACTTCGGGAGCCCATGGCTTCATTTTTTCAAGCCCAGTGACCTGTCTGTATTTCTACCCGAGGCTCCTGATGTGCTTCTGATAAGCTACAATTGCTGGTGAACAGGTAAAACAAGAATTCAAGGGCATTGCTGAAATGCTGGGTGCAGCATCTCTTACTCCCTCCCCTTCTATCACCACCTTTATTTTTCTATGTGAAGAATATACCAGAAGCTGGGGAAAAAAAAAAAATCATAGTCCCATGCCATTGTCTGTCTACTTATCTGGAACTCTATTAGAAAATCTGACTACTTCTCCTTTTCATGAGGGAAAAAAAAGAAAAAAAAAAAACGAAAGAAAAGAAAAAAGACAAAAAAAGGCAAATGTTAAAATCTATTGAGAAATGTTAGATAGTAGTAAGATGTATTCAGACAGTACAGTAGTGACAGGGAAGGAGGGATGCATGGACGTATGGAAGTGATTTCTGCATAGAGCCTAGTTCCAATAGGAAGCTTTATTTTCCACTCTCCTCCCATAAATTTATCCTGAATAGTAGAACTGGGTACATTTTCCTCAGATAATATATTACAGAAAGGCCATAGATTTTACGGGCATTTTAAGCCAGAAATTCACCAGAAAGATGCAAGCCTGTCAACTCTCACATTCAATTTCCTCTTATCACCTTCTTTCCCTTCTGCTGCACCTGAACTAGGTCCCATGGGTTATACAGATGAAAAATAACTTCCAGAAAAATGAAAGGTGCCAATCTCTCCCTCATCACTCCATCCTCCTTTCTAGCATAGAATGAGATGTAGTAGAGGGCAATCAAAAGGAAGAGAAGGACAAAGAGGGGAGATTGATTCTTCAAGCTCTCTGACTATATACCGACCTATGGCAGGACCTAGGGAGGGTCCAAGCATAATTCCACACTGTGGATCCTCTTTTCCTGCTCTGCCAGGCCTCTGGAATTTGTTTTCTTACAAAGCTGAAATATTTCTTGGTTTCTTTATGTAGCTGTGTGTATGTGCCCTATGTGTGGAAGTGCATAAGTGTCTGTAGGAGACCCAATATTTCAATAAGAAGGTAAACATTTGTGATGCCTAATTAGTGAGAAATTCATTCTAGTATCTTAACGGGGTTCTTTGAGAGATTAACTAGTAATTTCTGGAATATAAAGGTCATTGTTAACTCCTTTGAAAGTTGATGATTTCTCCTGGAAAGCTGGGGTCATTGTGATACCAAATGATACAGTGATGCAAATCTGGAACACAAACATGAGGGCTCTAACCATCTTCTGCCACCAGCTCTTCCCTCATTTGCACACATATTCCCTGTCATGGGATGCACAGACTTTCTTCTCCCCCACATTCACACTCAGGTTTCACCTGGCTCTGTAATCTCCATCTCCACCAGGTCGCAAAAAGCAGGGGAAAAAAAAAAAAGTTCAGCTACAGTTGTCCCAAACCAACTGACTTATAAAATAACATAAAATGGGAACCCTGCAGAGCTTATGAATCTGTCTCATGAATCCCAAAGGAAGAGTCATTAGTAGGACCATTTGGGTTAGTTTCATTATTACCTTTGGTGCCTTTTTATACAAGCCCAGAGTTTAGCTGATTTCTGATAACTCCAGGTTAACAGGTGATGGGCAAGCAGTTCCTTCCCGGGGAAGACACCAACATCACTGCAAAGGCAGGCATCTTATGTGCACTGTTCCTCAAAGGCTGAAAGCAAGGTGTACCTGCATCCAAACAGCAGGGCTGAAAAAGCTCAAATGATGTTGGCTGGTGGCTTTCAGCTGAGTGATCCCAAGTAGGGTGTCCTGGTAGCACTTATTCTTGCCCTTCTAAGGCAGCAGAGAAAAACAGGGGAGGGCAGAAAACAGTAGTAACTGATGCTCTGCTGAAGCCATCTTTGTATTCACCCCCCTACTTAATTGCTTCACAAGATTCAGAATCAGACAGGGAATATGTCCTCTACCTTGAGACATGAGGAATCGGCCCAAAGTGTCTCTCATTCCTTGTTGCCACGTGGGCCGGGAGAAAACTGAAGTGTGAGAAGCTGATGATTGTAAAAAAGAGGAAATACAATCTATTAAATTTCAAAAATCAAACAATGACTACAGATTAAAAAATCTGTGTTGTTTCCTCAGTTCTGTTTTCAAGTGACAGACTTGGTTACAGCACAAGCCACTCCCTGTACCTTTAAAGATCATTTAGGTCATTGCTTCGTCTGAAGTGCAAGAGCTTCCTGAAGCAGTTTCCACAGCAATCTTGTTCTCCAATCACTATGTCAGCTACGTGTACAGAACTCAGGCAGCTGTAGGAACTGCCTGCATGTACAGTGACATCCCACATGATTAATTCATGCTACTGAGATGACCTAAGTCAGCTTGCAATCTGTACAGTCTCACCTTGCAAAGAACAGAAAGAAAACTTGTCAGTGCTTAATGTAAGAGAAATAATGCCCAGATGTTCTCCATATAGTCTTCAGTTTATCACTACAGCCAGCTCTGCAGCTTGCCCCATGTACAGCACCGCAGACTTCTATCAAACCTTGCAACACCTCTCTCCCAACTCTAGACGTGGTCCATAGCTCACCTCTGATGAATCCACTACCCTTCCACACAACCCTACAATCCACTTTGTTCCAGTCCCGTGAACAACCTCTACAGCTCAACGGCTCCTACCCCTAGAATGCATTCTCAGTGTATTTACCCTTCAATGCATGCGCAACTCTTGACAAATCTCAGCACCCTATATCCCCAAGTCCTACCTCCTTCACAGTCCACTTACCAGTCATTTCATTGCCTGAGAAACAGTTATGTGCCAGGATCTTGGGAGCTGTGTGTTGCTGGCACTTTTTTTGAAGTCCATGACTCCTGGGTGCCTGGTTTGTGTGTTGCCAATTGAACAAGCCTCCAGCAAATGCTCTGGGGCTGCTTGAACAAAGCATTTAAGGGTATGCCTAAATTCAGGAGCAGAAGTGATGGCATTAAAGGCAGCAGAACTATCCACAGACTTATAAATAAACACTTGTCCCATTGATTTGCCAGGCTGGGGCTGATTTCATTCAAAAACCATCCTTACAGAGGAAGCCCTTAGTGTCTGAACCTTTCTCCTGCTGTTTTTAATAGAAAATGTCCTCATTTAGAAACAGGTTTTTCCCATGCACACCACAGGGGAAAGTAATTATATGTGATAGAAGTCATGACTTCTAAGAGGAGATATAAGGTATCTGATTCCCTCACTTCTTTATAGACTTATGCTTAGATCATTGCTGGTTTAATTAACTTTTAAATTTTAATTATCCTGTGGACTGTAGATCTGTGTAAATGATCTGATGAACAAAACCTAGATTTGAGGTCAGCGTAGCAAAACCGTTTTTAATGTAAGAGGGAGAAATAGCACAATTTAACTACATGTTTTCAAAGCTCCCTAGGCTGCTTTGACCATCTGATTTCACTAAAAGCCAGAGCAGCTCTCAGTGAAACAAGTCACAAGGGAGATAGATGCATGACTCTCTAGAGCCTTCCTGCAGTACCTGTATCATCACACTCGGTCCCTATATAATTGCACCGTCAAAAACTGTCCGGTCTCACATGCTGAACATGAGACTGGAAAAGGAGATGTTGGTTGCTTTGCCTTTTCTCCATTTTCCCCTCCTTTCCCCGCTCCCAAATGCCCTGTATCACAAACACCTACAGAGCAGTACCCTGCTGTGATCCCACCCACTGGGTGCAGCTGGTTAGTGGGTAATAGATCAGGTTGACCAGCTTCCTACAGCCTGGAGAGCTGGGATGTGTAGAAGAGGCTTTGGTAGCTGGGGATTAGCCATCTGAGAGACCACAGGTCCCCGGGACCTTGCAGGAGGTGTCACTTGCCAGCCACTGCTTGTGTCTGATGTGACATGGCTTCACCATCCTGGGGTGATTCATGGGGCTGGCTGCTTTCTTCTTCAGGGTGTTCCAGGATGGAGCAGTCTTGGGCTTCTTGGGACTGTGCCATTGCCCTGATTCCCCTTTCATATCAGTGTCATCCCACTGGCCAGCAGAGCATAAAACCAACAGAAGCAAGCTGCAGTCAAAGCTATTGTCTTCTCCTGTGGCAAGTACATTTATCCTGTCTGTGTTCATTCCTATGCAGAATGAACTAAATAGAAACAAATTAACCACAGGTACTAAGTGTGTCCAGGAATTCAGCAACCCAGCTCATGTTTCTGGTGAGATTCAGTAGCACTAAAATCGTAAGCATTTTGACACATTTGCCTTAAGAACCTAAAAATAAAACAAAAAAACAACCAACCAACCAAAAAACAATAAAACTTTAAAAAGAAGAGGAAGTATTTATAAAAAGTTTGCTTTCTTAAATGGGTTTTAGAGCCATCTGAGGAAGAATAACCTACATTCATCTGAGATGGCAGTGGCAGTGTCTGATACCCATTGAGGTGGCAGAGGTGAGAGGCATGAGATTATGTTTGGTGCTGACACTCACTGGGAAAGATAAACAGGTGTAAATATGCTTAAAGGAGAAAATTTGTGTTACTTCCTTCAAATTTGGTATCCATGGGGTTTGCAAACCAGGACAGCTTGTACATTCAGGAGCAGAAAGGTCAAGGAAAAAGAGTCTGGCAGGACAATAAAACAGCCTGATACAAGCACATGAGTCTTCTGTTTGCCTTGACCAGCATCCCTGATGGAAGCTTTGCATATTAACCATACAGAAAGGTATGGTGCTACATAGTGTAAGGCCTGGCCAAGGGCTGTGGCCTTCATGCCTGTCCAGAGCAGCCATACCTCTGTAGGTGACCTACGCACAGACTGTTTCTTGACATGATGCTGACATCTAGGCAATTTTTTACACAAGGCTTGTTTCCAGGAGTGTTGTCCTTGGTCAAGTCTTGATGAGTGCATTGAGAGCTGGGAGTACTAATGCAAATCCATCTACTTTTGTATGAATGTAAATGTCTGTCCTGAAAAAGAAACTCTGTTGAAAGACATCTGTACGATGCAACTGATGGTTTCATAAATAATTTTGCTGCAAAGATTATGTCAGCTTAGTAGAAGGTGAAAATTAGGGCTGGGATACCTCTTGCATCTTTGTGCAGTGTTGCTGCACACCTCTGTACCTGAGACAGTCCTTCAGACTAGCCTTGTCCATAAAGCAGAGACATGCCTGCTCCTGAGATGTAACTCCCCTTGGTCCCACACAGCTGTCTGCAATGGGGTGAGGAGGTGCCAGCAGCTGCTCAGCTGCCCCCATGCAGTGGCAGCGCTTTTATCTGATTGCAGAGGTCAGGCTGTTAAGATGATGACCGGTTCTCAAGGTGGCTCAGGCAGCCCAGCTGCCTCCCTTCTCCTCCACCTTTGCCACCCACCACTGGCAGCCCCTGTGTGCCCTCCTGTCCCAGGCATGGGGATGTTGAGGGAAGCAGGCACCCCTCACCAGGGCAGCCTGCACTTGTGCTGTGCCATGCAGACCTGGGCAGCCGCCCGGGGTGCCGGTGGTTTGGGCAAGCCCAAGTGGGATCTGGGCCCTGTGGACTTGCTGAAGACCTGGCAGAGCCTCCTGGTTCCTTTGAAGCCCTGTGGAGGAGAAGGCAGCCCTGGTGGGACTTGAGCCGCTGCTCACACTTCTCACCCAAACCCTTCTTTTTAATAGCTGATGTAGTTGAATTCTAGCTAACATCATTGTGACCAGAGACTGGGATAAACTCATGGGCAAGTGATCAAGTGATTAACAGCAGAAAACAAAGCCAGGCCTGCAGCGTTTCAGAACAAGTCATGGGCAGCTCGACAAGGAGATCTTTGTACTCTGCCAGGAAGCATCGTCAGCAACCCTGCTGTGCTGCGGCCATGCTGCCGCGTGCCACGCTCTCTGAGAAACAAACCTCTGCTTGTGGGTCACAGCTTCATGTTTTATTAGGGCATGTTGGTATTTCTAGGGGGGGCTTCTCTTCTCTTCCCTTCCCTTTCCCACTTGTTCATGTCCATCCCTCCCCATTGCATCTTACCCAGGGGGCAGAGCCGCCTGGGTAATCCCACCTGCCAGCCTTGGCAGCTAATAATTTATCTCCAAGAGCTGGAGATAATTCATAATTTATCTGCCAGCAGCTGGGCAGCAACACAGCTCCTCACTTTTGGTAAATACCAGCTTTTCAGCATTGCAACATTATTACCTGGATTTACCAGAGAGGCTCATGATCAGTAAAAGCGGTGGCTTTTATTGTGGTTGTCTGTCCTTTACTCCTATACACACTGCCTTTTCATCTTGCTGAGCTGCTTGTCAAGTTGCTGGTCAGGGAGTGAAGGAAATGGGTACTTAGACATCAGGGAAGGTGACATAGCTGTCAAACATGGAGGCAATTCAGCATCACTGGGATCCGCAGGGTGGCTGCAAAGACAGAAGGAAGTGCGGATACATTGTGCCAAAATTAATATTCCAGCAGTTCAGAATGAAAAGTTAAATTGATTTAAATTAAATTGAGTTAATCACTGTGGAACTCCTGTACTTACATGTACGCTCAGCTTCATACTTGGTCCAATCCTCATCGCTTGCTGCAATGTCTTGCATCTCTGCTGGGGTCAGGCATCTCCCAGGCAGGAATACAGCATCGCAAAGCATCTGTGCAGAGTCTGATCCATCTGCTATGTTTGCATTCTTGCTCTGTGGTACTTGCTCTGCTCTGAGTCAGACCTATCAGTAAACCCAACATACCAGCATATATATGACTGCTATGCGTGCAGATATTATCTGTGCTGCGTGTGTTCACTTGCTGTGATATAATCATCTGTATGAAAATATACAGATGTTCTTGATCAGTATCCAGATATATAGATTATAATCACATAGCTCAAGAAGCGTGAAAGGACCCAGAGGATAGAATATGAGAAAACTGTACTTGGTTTAAGGCTCCTTTCCCTCTCTTTTGGTGTAGAAAGCCATTAGTGTAAATGCAAATAAGGTCTGCAGAAATTTCCTCAGCAGAAGTCTAATAGCACACTGCAATCAGACACACAGCTACTCCTGAGCAAACGCTTCATGCCTTAGCTGACATGTGGTACCAAGCTAATGTAAGTTCTGCAATTACCCACCAAATGGTTGTCACTGAACCGATAGCTTGTACAGTCGTAGCTTTCATAGCTAATAACTGAAAATAGAACCAGACTTCACGAGCTGTGTAACTGTGCGCTGTTTAAAATGAATTTCAATTACATGGTAGGATGGGTTATATTTACGGCACAGAAGCAGATACCAAATATAATTTTTGCAAAAATAAAATTAGTAAAATTATTTTGTGTTGCCTAGAAAATGAGATTTTTAATTTTTGTAAGGCATCAGGAGTTTCTGAAATACGTAAGGACAGAGAGAAAATGGACAGAAAGAACAAATACGCCTTTTTCAATGAATGCACATTGGCCATCATGAATGAATAACCTCAGTAACAAGATTCTTGACCCTGAGTGTTGGACATGAAATTTAATTATCACTTTGCAACCTCTTAAATAGGTCTGTAGTAGTCAGTCAGGATATAGCGATCTCTACGTATGATAGTACATTGCAGATGTTTCTCTCCCATGCCTCTCCACATGTTGAACAAGTGACACTTGCTGTCCTGGAACTATATTTCATCCACATGTTCCCTCCATCCTCACCCACTCTTCCCATGAGCGACAACAGAGATCTCTGCATGGATATATTAACAGTGAGAAAGTGATGACTGGTTCCATGAGTCTGGACTTGCTCAGGCTCACAGCTGGCCAAACAAACCTCCCTGCATGCTGTAGCCTGCTCTTCTATTGATGAATCACAAGCAGCAATTGAAGCATTTAAAAGGAATAAACTAGTTTCTACTAGCCTGTGTTTCAACCTGGTATTTTAGATGGGATATGTTGGAGTGGGTAAAGTAGCTTGAGCCCTTCTTCTTTCATTAGCTCTGGCTGGTATCAGGTGGTTTGCTCATGGCTGCAGGGCTGACAAGCTTTCCCATTTCTGTTGGTACTGCACCCTGCATATATTTTCCTCTTCAGTAGTCACAGAATCTGTTGGCTGATTTCGACCAAATTTGACAACCCTCAAATATATTTTTCCTGCAAAGTTCCTGCAAGGGTCACGAGGACAAGCAGCTATTGGAGGGGTTTATAAACGAGGCTTGGTCATTCAGAAACTATGGATATTATCTGCAGAAAGAAAAAAAAAGAAAAAGATAGATGAAGCAGTAAGTACAAAACACAAAGACAGGCTTCTTACAAGGCTGTGTCTCTTGAATGATTTAATAGACCAATATCAAAATTTCTGTCACCTCTGCAGATTCCCCTGTACATTTTCACCTTCCAACTTCCCTCCAGAATAATGTCCTGGCAGTAAAAACCTTTGAGGGTTTTATTCTTATCTTGAATTTGATTCAAATCAATGAGTATGTTCAAAAGCTAAGGGGAAACAGAGCAATACAAAGCTCACTTAGGTCTGTTTTCATTAAAAAAAAAAAAAAAAGACTAAAAAAGTGAAAGAAATAAATATGCCAATAATTCTTGATTTATATCAAAGATTCTGTTTTCTTCTGATCTCACAATAACCTCATTTGTGACAAGAGGTTTTGTAAAAGCACGGGTACATCTCATAGGCAGCTTACGGAAGTGACCACATCATGAAAATAGATTTAGGTTTTCTCTTCTAGCAAAAACTTTCTCTGTTTCTCTCTTGTGACTGGAAAATTCAGAAATCTTTAAGCTTCAGGTTCACAGAATGACTACCATGCACAAGCTTATTGTTATTTGCTAGTCCTGGTCTAGGTTCCTGATAGAGTGCAGGGGAGCACTACATGCCACAGAGTGGATAAAACACTTCTCCTTAAAGGCAGGTGCCTGAGTACTTTCAGTTAGTATTCCCAGACCTCAATTTACATCAGAAAATATGTATCAGTGCTCTTTCTTCAAACACACTGAGTGGACATTACACTTTTCTTCAAAACTATGATGGATGTTGGTGTTCACCTGATTGTAAAATGTCCTTTTAACTAGAATGCTCAAAGGAGTGACAGAAACCAAGGTGTCTTCCTCTGGAAATCTGAGGATTAAATTCCCCTAGGCAGAGAAAGGACAATTAAGCCTGTGTCAACTGACTGTAACTTGGCTGGGTATTTTCACCCTTTACCAGATACATAAAGACCTTCTTTTTCTCCAGCTATGTTCTAAAAGTGACTGTCACTGCATTTTGAATACAGGGTGCTCAGTTTGGAATTTTCTCAATACACCTGCTAGATTAACTTATCAAGGGGAGACAGGCAGAAAGGGTTCCAGTTTATTGATGCTGATAGGGAACAGAAATGAGACAGGCTTCAAGCTGCTCACTGCTGCCAGCCTGGAGGACTCCTAGGAGGAGTTTGGGAATTACCAGGATGGGCCAGTGGCTGGGACTTTGCTTTAAATGTTTAACTTCAGTAGTGACGTCCTTCTATTGACCCGAGAGAACTGTTTGAATTCCTGCATGTCCCAAAGACTACAGTTATACTGAATGTTTCATCTCTTTGGAGAAAAAGCTCTGCACCAGGTGCAAAGAAGATAAACCACAAAAGTATCTACATCCTGAAGGCCCCTAGGACAACGAGGAATTCCAGCCTACAAACTGCGCTCCTTGCTTAAGATAAGGGCAAAAACTCTCAAGATCCCTGCCTGAATGTCTTTTGGAGTACCTACCCCAAATCTCATCATTGTTATGATTCTGAGCATCAGAGGAAGATACACAAATCAGAAAGCTGCAAGTAAATAGCGTCAATGGGCTAACCCTGCCGTTGTCCTGTTTCCAAGTGGTGACCAAGATCCAATACTTAAAGTGGTAGGTGGGTAGAAAAGTAATCAAAATATATCTTGGAGAGAGAGAAAGAATTCTTTCATAGCCTCAAGGCAATCATGTGAGGTCCTCACCACAGATTACAGGTAGTGATTTGGAGTTTCTCCCACTGAAGGACATTTATCAGTGATTGGATCTTGTCACGCCTTCGACAGTAAAAGTTTAAAAGCTCTCTACTCTTAGATATCCATCCTGTGTACTAACACTTTTATAAAACACCAAAATCACCTCAGGCTTCTTTTTTTTTTTTTTTTCAGTAAACCAAATAAATTATGGTCCTTATGTCTCCCCTCCTATAGTCTGCTTGGCAGCCCACAAGTCAGTTTTGTGGTTCCCCTTTGAAACCTCTGTAGCATTTCCTTGGCCTCCCTTAACCAGCAGGGACCTGAAATGCAAGCCAGCTTCTAGCAGTGGCTAACGTCATACGCTCGCATTTCTACTTCTGCTTTCTAAATAACAAACACTTTTGACAAAGGGCTTAGAGCACTTATGAAAAGTCGCAGCAATACTGTTCCTGAAGGAAAACCCTCACTGCACTTTTGGTTACTCACCCAGGATTCGGGAGGTGCCAGGTTCAAATGCTGAGTTTGGCACAGGACTCTTGGACAATCTTAAGAAATTAATTTGACCTTTTTGTGCCACCATGACTCTTAGCTCATCCCCATTTCTGTAGGTCGTGTACACTACTTGCATTGCTGTCTTTACACCTGGTTTATCTGCAGGCACAACTGCACAGACAGTGGCTCTGCCCAAACTGAGTCAGACAAGTGAAAGCCTTCCCCAGGACGGAAGCTGTTTAGATGTGTTACTGAAGGCTGTGCCCATGCTAATTTTCCCTGCTTCCTCACAGAGAAAAAAAGGCATGTCAAAAAGTCCAATTTACTGTTGTGGGTCTCCTCAAGTGTAAAAATCATGAGTGCTTTCCAGCACACTGGGAGATGCAGAGTCCTGGTGCTGAAGCAGTCTCCAGTCTCACACTTCTCTTGTCCAGCATCTAATCACAGAATTACTGAGGCTGGAATAGACCTCCAAGATGACCCAACACCATGATGACAGCTTGACCATGCCACTGAGTGCCACATTCAATCTTTCCTTAAACACCTCCAGGGGTGGCGACTCCACCACCTCCCCGTGTCCATTCCAGTGTCTGATCACCCTTTCGTAAGGAAGTGCTTCCTAAAATCCAACTTAAACCTCCCCTGGTGCAGCTTCAGTCCATGCCCTCCCGTCCTGTCACTGGTTGCCTGGGAGAAGAGCCCCACATGATTCCCCACCTGACTACAGCTTTCCTCCAGGTAGCTGTAGAGAGTGATAAGGTTCCCCCCTGAGACCCTTGGACAGGGTGCACCTGTCCAAGCCATGGACTGCCAGCTTTTCCAGGAGGATGCTGTGGAAGACAGTGTCAAAAGCTTTGCTGAAGTCTAGGTAGACCACGTCCACAGCCTTCCCCTCATCTACCAGACGGGTCACCCAGTCACAGAATGAGATCAGAGGCAGGATCTTCCTTTCCTAAACCCATGTTGGCTGGGCCTGAGCCCCTGGTTGTCCTGTACATGCCAATTGATGGCACTCAGGATGATCTGCTCCATAACCTTGCCAGCCACCGAGGTCAGGCTGGCAGGACTATAGTTTTCTGGATCCTCCTTCCAGCCCCTCTTGTGGATGGGCATCACACTGGTCAACCTCCAGCCATCAGGGACCTCCCCGGTTTGCCAGGACTGGTGATAAATGATGGAAAGCAGCTTAGCCAGATCTTGTGCCAGCTCCCTAAGCAGCCTAGGATGAATCCATGCTTGTTAGGATCTAAGTGGCACAGCAGGTCACTAACTACTTCCTTCTGGATTTCAGGAGGGATATTCTGCTCCCCATCCCTGCCTACCGACTCAGGAGCCCAGTTGCCTCAAGGATAGTCAGTCTTTTGATAAAGACTGAGGCAAAGAAGGTGTTAAGTACCTCGGCCTTTTCCTTGTCTTCCATTACTATGTTCCCCCCTTCATCCAGTAAGGAAGGGAGATTTTCCCTGGCCCTCCTTTTGTTATTATGTATTTATTTTTATGTATTTATAAAATCACTTTTTATTATCCGTGACAAAATTGGTCAGATTAAGTTCTGAGCTTTTGCATCTCTAATTCTCTTTCTACATGACCCTGCAATGTCCTTAAATGCTTCCTGGTTCACCTGCCCCTTTTTCCAAGGTTGATACATTCTTTTTTTCTCCTGAGTTCTTGCAAAATCTCCTTGCCCAGCCAGGCCAGTTTTCTACCCCACCAGCTCATTTTTCGGCACATAGGGACAGCCTGTTCCTGCACCTTCTTAATTTCATTCTCAAAGTAAGCCCAGCCTTCTCAGACCCCTTTGCGTTTGAGGGCTGCTTCCCAAGGGACTCTCTGAATTAGCGTCCTGAATAGACCAAAGTCAGCCCTCTAGAAGTCCAAGGTAGAGGTTTTACTGACGGCCCTCCTAACTTATTGACCACATATTGAAAATTCTATCATATCATGGTTGCTGTGCCCACTTTCACCACCTCTCCAGACCCTCCCCAGCCTTCCTGGATGGCTCCACAAAGTTTGTGTTACTGCAGACATATCAAGATCTCAAAATCATATGGGTTGGCAGTGGCAGTCCTTCCCCTTTCATTAACCCCATGCTACAGAGAAATTATTTCATTTTCCCAGAAGCTGGGAACATGCTGTCCCCATGTCACCGCAGGGGAATGCTGTCGTGACACAGCTCCACAGTCCTTTCTGATGACATGGAGATTCTTCAGGCAGTACAGCTGCTGGGTCAGGTATCCCCCTGCGTGTCTCACTGCTCCAAGAGTTCTCCTGAAAGCCATGGCTACTGCAAAGCACCAAACCTCTCATACACTGTCCCTTGCCCTGTAGTTGCAAGCTTTTATCTTACAGTGAGTTTAGGATGAAGTGTTGTATATAGTCAGACAATAAAATTAAAATTAATTACACGATCCACTGGTAGTGATGTGGATTTATTACAGCTGGACAATCAAATGATTATATGTAGTTGAAAAGTGCAAAAGCATAGTTCCTATGGCCCTTGCCTTTACAAATAATACATATTAACAGTGTGAACAACAAACCTCCATCTCCCCCCATCAGCACCAGCGGTGGAAAAATGCTGAATTTCTGTGTTTAACTTTACTGATGTTAAAACGATAGCCAAGCTTCCTTACACACCTGACTTAAAATAGCTATGGGAGATTCACAATAATCTTTCAAAGTGTGGGTATATCCAGGTATTTTTATTGCACAGAAGCATAAATCATATAGTGCTTCCTATGGCTTGCTGTGACTTTCCTGCACTCTCCCTGTTCAGGCTTCTGAGACTGTGATAGCATTCCAGTAGGGTTATGTCCCTGGAGTAGAGGGGATGATAATTAAAATGGTAAACTGGTAAAGGAACATGTAAACTAGTCAAATTCTAGGGAGAAGACTTTGGTATTCTTCCTGAAGCTTGGCCTAAATTCATTTCTTCCTTCACTTATCTATTTAGTCATTTATTTGTACAGTTTAAGCCTGGAATTTTCTTGTTTAATTCCTTTAAGCAGTTAGCCACCAAAAGGTCTCCATGATGCTTGTTGTTGTAAATATATGTCTAGACATAATTTAGATTAATTCACCATAACAAGGCTGTCAGTATGAATATATTACAATGCAAGTGCATAATGTGCAGTTGAAATGCAAACTCCAAACAAGCTTTGCTCTGACCTGCCTGGTGTGTCTTAATATACTGTAATTATTCTAATAGGAAAAGAAACAGGGAGCAAGTTCTTCCTTCAGTTAGAAGTGGAAACATTAACAGAGGCGCGTGGAGTTTAATGAACTCGGACTATATATATTCAGGGGCTGATCCTATGGTGTTGCTTGGCTTCCCCTTTAACAACCACTGATCCTCTACAATTCTTCTTTTCAAAAGGGTTTTTGAAAAAAAGCAGTGAACATCTTTCTGGTACTCATCTCCAATAGGTACTCGAGTCATCTTCTCGTGAAGGTGTGACTGCTGAGCTTTCTATCCCAATCTCAATAATCTTCTCACCCCTTAAGACTCATCCCTGGGTGCTTGGTTTGAAAACAGCTTTGGAAGGCATCCTATCATGGTGTGTTTAAATGTATTTGAATGTCTCTGAGGTCTTTTTCCATGACACTTTCCATGACAAAATCTCTGAGTAGAGCCTATCCCTCTTTACTAAACTGGTCTGAATGTGTTTTCTGCTATTATGAAACAAACAAACAAACAAAAACACACACACACACCCCAAAAAAGAAAAAACAAACAAACAAAAAACCCCAAAACCAACCAAACACACCCCCCAAACCAACAAAAAAAAACCCAAACCCAACCCCCTCAAACCAAAAAAAAGGAAGCCCACATAAGGGCAATGAGTTACTTTGCATCTGCTTGAGCAAGAACCAGGACAGGTCATGCCCTGTGTCTGAGAAAACTGTAATCTATAAAGTATTTTAGGATACATTTTAATGATTTTTTTCTATGCTTGTGTCATACTTATTGTTACAGAATGTGAGAAAGTACTATAGCTAATTACGTATGGGCAGTTCCCATCTAAAGACAATCTCATTGCCATACAACTAGATGCTGTATTCAACCTGCCACACGTGCAAGACACATATATGACAGAGCAGAAGAGACAAAGCCCTTTGTAGTAAGAAAGAATGGGAGTTTCTAGAAATTGCTGCTCTGGGCAATTGACCACATGGCAAGCCATGGCTATAGCCGAGGTACATGGTCTGAGAGGTCTCCTGAAAGCTGTAGCACCAGAGACTGTAAAATGAGAAAACAAATGATAAGAAAAATGTAATCACCTTTATCTGGGGGGGAAAGTTAAGAGCTTCTTATGTCAAGAACTCTCTGGAAAAGCAATCCTGGAAATAAAGGGTAAGGAAAGTTCTGGCTGCATTTCGTTCCTACTGAACTTAAGGGAATAAACTCCATACGTGTTCTCTGACCATGACTGGAATTGCAAGGAAAGGAAATGTCTGATTTATATAGTAAATGTATACCCATAGCTAAAACAATTCTGTTGGAATGTTAGTTTATAGAATTAGATAGGTTTATCAGGCTAATTGGCTGATATGTGTGCATAGACGTGTATATACATATTTGTGTGTGTGTACACTGACTCGATGCTGTGCTTTGATTGTCCGGGCTCTCCCAGGAGATTTTCAGTTCCCTCTGCTGCCACCTCACTCAGTGAAAGATGTGGCTGCCTGGCATCTCCTAGAACCATGTCCAACCCAACCTGCATCTTAGGAACTGATAATTTGAAGGTGTGATACAAGCAGAGATGAAGTTTCCAGCCCTCTCTTGTCTACATGTACTGTCCTAGAGGAAAAATAAGTTTTAATATCAGCTACCTACTCAGGAGATGGACAAATTTTACAATTTCAGAGAAAATTAATCTGAGGCACATAAGATGACAAGCTCTATGCCACACAGGACCTCTGTGCTAGATCTAGACAAAGAATCTAGGATTTAGGAGTCTTCTCTTATGCTTTGACCAGCATCCTTCAGTGTCCTTTTAACATTCTTCTCGAAAGCATGGGGTTCAAAAGGTGTGAAGGTTAAAGAAAGAAAAAGTCCAACCTACCCCAGGAGGGCTTCTCACAAATTCTCTCTTGGAAAGAGAGAAGAAATATGTTCCAAATTCATTCTAATGTCATGAAATCACTACCGCCATCACAGCTATGAATCTGAATAAGCAGCACACACAAACCCTGTAGTACTGCAAACAGATTTCTCGCATGCCTGCCTACATAAAACCCTGCAGGTAAAAGAGTTCCTTTACCCAGAACATTTTGTAAACCATTAAACTAACTTATCCTTGCATGAAAGGTAAGTCTTACACTCTTCCCCTCACCTTTCCAACAATGAACAAATCACCCTATTAACTAGCTGCTTTCTGGGACTTGAAAAACATAGTCCCCTTCCACATTTTGGGTGAACTTCTCAAAAATACTGCCTAGTTTTTTTTACAGTTGTCTTCCAGTTTTTCACTTCAAGTATTCTGGTAATTGTGGAACAATACTATAACATGAGTGCATTGAAAATCCTACAGAAAATCAAAGAGCTCTATCATTATGTACATAATGTACATGTTGTATATAAGGTGCAGGCTTTGATCAGCTTACCACAGAGCTATTTAGTTAGAAGTTCCTTGCTCTGGTCTTTGAGACATAGAGCACTGTCACCTAAATCCTTTGGCTGTCACAGTCTAAATCCTATAGAGTACTTCTGAGCAGTCAAAATCCTGTGGATACTGCTGAGCAATTATTTCAGGTAAATACATTTTAGCATGGAATGACATAAAAGTCTTCTTTGGTTCAAAAAAGAGAAATAGGGAATTTATTTAGGATGCTTACTAACAGGAGATGGTACAAGAATCCATGGGGCCAGGGAACGAGCTGTAATTAACAAGTGCATTTTGTAAATGTTCAACTCTCTTATCAAATCCAAGTTTGCGGAGAAAGAAAAGACACGGAGAAAAAATGCATTTAAATTAAAACTGGTTGGTTTGGTTTTTTAGTCATTGATTCTTTTGAAGGTTTCAAACACCTAGTAAGCAGTACCAGAAGTAAAATTTTCACAGAATTTCTTTTCTAGACATTTCTTTTACTAGGCCAATTTTACATACAAATGTTTATAACCTCGTGTCCTTTTTATAGTTATGTGATTAATGAACTCGAAGATATTTAGAAGAACAGGGGTGTTTGCCCAGTTTTCCATGGCTCTTTCTACCACTCTTTCCACTCGCAAGACGCTTGCCAAAATAATTACCAAGCATTACAACATATCAGATTGATATTCAGTCACCTTTTTTGTGTCTCTCAGCATCCTGACTCAATAGAAAATGCACTGGCAAGCACCAGTGAGTACTCTGTGTGCTGGGGTGGGGGGCTCCCATAAACATTGTGCCACGACACTCAAAGGGTTAAAAACCACATGGTAATCTCTCCATACTATCGCAGGCAGTTAATCTTATTTAAAGGAACACATTTTGCCTGTAGACATCATAGCCTCGAGGTGTGACCGGGAGAGGAGTGCATAGAACAGAACAAGAGTGGCCGGAGGGGCTTTGCTAGTGCAGGGCACAAGGGAAATGCTCTGGAGAGAGCTGCGTGCTGCCTCCCCAGGCCAGGGCACAGCCCGCAGGTGACCTCCTCATCCAAGTAATGAAAGGAGCACCTGACTCTGTCCCCACATACCTCACCACTCCCCACCCCTGCACAATGTAAATGAAGCCATTCCCCTAGCTGGATTGCTAGGGGAGCAGCAATCACAATGCCCGTGGGCTTCAGCAATACCAGGATTTCACCTGTATTCTCAAGAGAAATGTAGTCTGCTACAGGGACCTGACTTTGATGCCTCCTGGAAATGTTTTAGTCACTCTCACCCCACCCTTCAACTTTCCTTGTGCTGATAGAAGAACCACTTAACACTGTGATGCCTGCAAAATCAACACTAGTGTTATGGAGAGATTTCCTTCTCTAGAAGGTGATTATGAAGTACTTGCTAATTATAGGAACTGCATTAAACTGTTCCCAAAGAATATATCAACATACAGAGAGCCCTATTCCCAAGAAGTAACACATTAGGCTACTGGGCTTTGCTTTTTTCTGCTTGCTGAGCATCCTCCAGCAATATGCATTTACTTAAAAATTATTTACTTGAATGCATTTGAATTGATTATTGTCAGTATACTTCTACCACAGGAAATTATGGTGCATAATTGTAAGTCAAGCTGTGCTGCCTACTTGGAAGTGGTCAGACAACATGCAAATTTTATTCCCTGAGTGAAGAATGCAAGTATTTCCATAGCAAAGCATTCATGTTTAAAGTAAGGTCTCCTTGAGTATGGGTGTTTATAATTCCAGGTTCCTTTAGAGCAAATATTTGTGTCTATAAAGTTTATCTGCAAAAGATTTGACGGGATGTGTGCAGAAAATAAAGGTCAAAATCATAAAAGTATACTGAAAAGCATAAAAGTAAAGTCCTTGAAGTATGGTGTGTGAGTGCCAGTATGCATATGTCACAGGTATGGGCCATTTTGAAAAAAATAACTGTACCTGTGTGGATGTAAATGTGCTGATGAGAAAATACATGCATTGTAGGTTGTTACTTCCATAGCCCCTAGAGACTGTGTGCGTGTGCACACGTGTGCATAAAGGAGAGAGGGGGAAGATGAGAGTGAGAGTGGGAGGAAAATAGGTACAGAGCCAGAAGCCTTTTTTTTTTCCTCCCATCAAGATGATTATAGTGTCCTTAGAAATGAGAGGGCTCTATTAAAGACTTTCACTTCAAAGAAAAGTTCTCAGTGAAAGCTCATCCTCTCCTTCACTCATTAGTAGGCAGAGAAGTCTTTAACATAATTGATAATCTAGCATAGCAAAGCAGAGGAGTGTGTTTCCCTCCCAAATCAGGCAAAACATTTCTCACTCATGTGACTGTCTGAAGTTAAAGAAGAAAAAGCAGCAGCAAGACTTTTAGAGGACAATGAACACAAGGTGTTAATATATTAATGCAACTCAGAGATATTTCTATTTGGGAGTAAACTTTAGAATAAGACTCCTGTGTTAGTTTAATTTCTGGTATTGGTGTCTTTTATTCTCTACCAAATGTTTCTGGGTTGGCTTTTTATTTTAAATCTGCATTTTAATTCCCCAGATAGACTGTCTGTGTGCGTGAGAGGGAAAATCTCTCTTACCTGCCTGTGTCTAGATGTTGATGATGGCTCCATGTGTTCTGTCATGCCCCAAATGAGCCCAGCCATCTGCTGAACATGCCTGCAGCTTTGGCACACTTTCTGCAGTTGCAGATGTGCATGGAAGCAGATCTCACGGCTGCCCACTGCTCATCCATGTGGTCTGGGTTGAGTCCATCCTGCACCCTCAGTGTGTATTGAGGAAGATGCACGGCTGAGCAATTGAAAAGAAACACGAAAAACACTGAGCTCCCCACCGCAGTTTATAAAATCACATCCAGCTGCTCTCTCTTCCACAGTGATTATGAATGATTGAGTCCTATTCCAAGTTAAATGAATCCGTGTTGAATAAATATTATCATTATTTTAATCATCCTACTCATTTACGGCCAAGTCATAGCCTAAGAGGTTCACTTTGTTTAATACATCAGAGCCTAGAGAATTTCCACAGCCTTTTGAATCATAGAATTATAGACTAGTTTGGGTTACTCAATAGATCACGTTGCTCAAAGTCCCCTCCAATCCGACCTTGAATATTTCTAGGCATGAGGCATCTACCACCTCTCTGGGCAACCTATCCCGGTGCTTCACTACCCTCATCATAATGTCTTCCTTGTATCTAGTCTGAATCTACCCTCTTTTAGTTTAAAATCATTACCTCTTGTGTTAAAATCATTACTTCTTGCAAAAGGCCCCGCTAAAAAGCCTGTTTCCATCTTTCTTATAGTCCCCTTTAAGTTAATTTCAAGGCCACAAGAAGTTCTCCACAGAACCTCTCCAGGCTGAGCAACTCCAAATCTTTCAACCTTCCTTCATAGGAGAAGTGTTCCAGCCCTCTGATCATTTTTGTGGCTCTCCTCTGAACTCGCTCCGAAAGTTCTGTGCCTCTTCTGCTGAGGACACCAGAGCAGGACACAGTACTACAGGTGAGGGCTCACCAGAGCAGAGTAGAAGGACAGAATCACCTCCCTTGGACAGCTGGCCAACTTCTTTTGATGCAGCCAAGGATACAGCTGGCTTTCTGGGCTGCAAGCACATATTGTTAGCTCATATCCAGTTTTTCATCCACCAGTACCCCCAAGTCTCTCCACAGGGCTGTTCTCAATCCCACCATCCCCCAGACTTTATTGATAGTGGTGGTTTCCCCAACCCAGGTGCAGGACCCTGCACTTGGTTTTGTTGAACCTCATGAGGTTCACATGAGCCCAATTCTCAAGCATTTCTTGAGAATCTTATCTAAGAGATTCCACTGGTCAAGTTTTATTAATTCCTCTGGTTGCCCTTGCTCTTTTCCTTTTAATATGCTGTGTGAATGGATTTTGTGGCAGCTTCCCTTTTCAGCACTGAATAGTTTTCAGCCCTTGGATTTAATTAGCTGCATATCCATGTTATTACATGAAGGTGGAAGTTACTATTTAGTGACAACCAAAATAAATACTAAGGGAAGTATAAAAAATGCTCTATTTCCTCCCCCTTTAGGGAAGACTCAGCTAACACACAGAGGAGTTGCAGGTCCTTTTACTGCCACTGCCAAAAGCACAAATCAGACACTGATGCTCACCTAATGAGCAATTCTGTATGCTTGGGAAACTATCATCTGGCTGGTTTGCGTTACAAAAGAGTCAGTTATTTGATGGACAAATATGGCTTGAGAGATGGTAGGTCTAAGGCACTACCAATTTGTGTCAAGTATGAAATCACCTGTCTAATATTAGATGTCAAGTGTCCTGGCATAAACTAGAGTGAATATGGAAAGATACTTTTCCTTGTTTTTTCAATATCATCCTTGTGACTGCCAAAATATATATGAACTGTGGAAATCTTATGTAGCAGAACAAAAGAATATGGAAGGACAGGCTGATTTACTGCCTGTAGTAAGCTAGCAGATGTATGGAATAAATTTGGATGAAATATAACAAGAAATTATGTGACACAATTTTTACAAAACCATGTGTCTTGTAAACATGCTGTCACTCCCAACCTATACTGGCCCAGCTTTTGCTGCACTTTTGTCATTACATCACAAACATAAGCTGTGTACTTACTAGTTTTAGCTATTTCCTAGTCAGTATCTGAAATGCTACCAGATCAGAACAGTAGCAACTTACGTCTGTTTTAGTCCAAATGCAAAGCTGTAAGGACTGGCAAAGCAAAAAAACTCTGTGAATCAGACACACTAACTGCTATTTAAGAAGACCTTTACTGCATTTGCTTTTCAGTTTATATGACTATACAACTTTATGTTGTAAATTGATAGACAAAATTTTCTCCTGGTTCACTGTGGTACAGGAGAACTCCTCAGAGTGAGTGGTTCCAGGAGTCAGCTTGTCCATAAGCAAACTGCTGAGGATTCGATCACCTAAATCTAGGACTCTCTATTAGCAGGTATCTCAGTATATTTCATAGAATCACAGAATCACAGAATGTTTGGGGTTGGAAGGTACCTCAAAAGATCATTTAGTCCAAACCCCCTGCCAGAGCAGCATCACCTAGATCAGGTCACACAGGAACGTGTCCAGGTGGGTTTTGACCATCTCCAGAGGAGGAGACTCCACACCCTCCCTGGGCAGCCAGTTCCAGTGTCTGTCACCCTCACTGTGAAAAAGTTTCTCCTTCTGTTTACATGGAACCTCCAATGTTCCAGCTTGCATCCGTTGCCCTTTGTCCTATCATTGGACGTCACTGAGAAGAGCCTGGCTCCATCCTCCTGACACTCACCTTTTACATATTTATCAACATTCAGTCTCCTCTTCTCCAAGCTAAAGAAACACAGCTCCCTCAGCCTTTCCTCAGAAGGCAGATGTTCCACTCCCTTAATCATCTTTGTGGCTCTGCACTGGACTCTTTTGAGCCTGTCCTTCTTGAACTGAGGGGCCCAGAACTGGACACAATATTTACAGTATATTAATTTAACAATTCTGACTGAGACTAGAAAATGGAAATGATACCTCTGTCTATTCATCAGTCCTTTATTGTGATAAATTATGGACAGTTGACGGTTACCAAAATATTCCTTAAAGACTGATGAAATAAATGAAATAAATTTAAAATAACAAGATGTGAATCATCTTCATTCTTTTGAAGTCATATAGGACTCATAGGAAACTGTACATCTCTTTTATTTCAAGACTGCAAAACTGAATAGTGGGACCGGCAGAATAAAAAGGTACTATTTTGAAAAACATATCATATCAAAGGTAGTTTCATTTGGAATGAATCAATTTCTGCAGGGCTGCAATGTCTAATTTCACTTGTTACCTTCTGGTAGTTTTTCACAAACAGCAGAGAATTTTAAAGGTGGATTGTAGCAAGGCAAAAAGACAATTCAATAAGAGATGTGAAATATAAGCAAGCTTTTTTTTACCTTTTCTTTTTTTATTTCACTCAGTGGTAAAGAAAGCATAAAATGGGAGGAGGAGAAGTATTAAGTCCTTTCTGACCACTGAAATGAGGATTTTTTTAACTCCCAAAACTTTTAAAAGCCCAAGCAGATCAAAGACAGAGGCCAGTGGGAGAGGGTAAGACTCTTTGCTGGCTGGAGTGGCAGCCAAGTTGCAGAGTAAGCCCCGTCCCTGCTCCTTCATTTATCTTCTTCCCCCTTCACTCACAGAAGTGCGATCACCTGGATCAGTAGTTGCTGGGCAATGACATCAGGAGGGGATCCTGGAGCTAAGACATGGTTGGCATCAGGTCAGCAAGCACCAGTTAGGCGACAAGCAGCTCAGCACTTCATTTTGTGTCTGCTCCTCACAGAGCAGTCACTCTCACTAAACTCCTTTATTCACTCTTACTTATAAACCTGACCTTCTCAGGGTTCGGCTCATAATTGTTTGCACTGAAGTTCCATAAAGCTGGGCAATGATCAAGACTTCATTTTTCATGTAGCTCCAGGGGGAGTGTCTAAAATTGACATTGAAGCTAAGATTAAAAGAAACAGCCATACATAGTAAGTCCCGAGTCACATTGTTGTAACATCAGAAGAACATTCTGAAAACAAAAAATATTTCCTGAACTCTGTAGAGGTTTATGGCTCAATATTTATCATCACTAGGTGAAATTTTCATACATAACTACAAAAGCAGCCAAACTTCAGTATATTTCACCTAACCTCATACAGAATTTGGATTCTATTAATCTTAACACACCATAAAATAATGTCTTAATGTCTGTTCTAAAGGCAGCCTGAGCAGTTGCTGATATTTTCTGTCATTGCTTTTGTGATCATTATGGCTCCTGCTTGCACTAACACCTGGTTCTCTATCAAATGGCAAACTCCTTTTTTATTGCAAGGTCTATCTGGTCTTCTTTGATCCAAATTTTGGATGCATGTTCCTGAGGTTGGTGTGATAAGGATTAACCTTTAAACACTGAGCACCATCTAATGCTAGATGGTTATCTAGAATTAACCTGAGATACGTCAAACCTTCTTAACCCTTCACCTCGTATCTCAGAGGAGACAGTACTGAGCAAAGGACAGATATATCCATACCAAAATTCAAGGGTAGGAAGTAGCTGACAACTTCCAGTCAGAACCCTCTCTGCTTGGACATCTTTCAGATGCACACTCATGAAAACAGATGTATGGATGTGTACATTAAGCCTCTAATAGCTCCTGTTCAGCAGCTATACGCTTGAAACAATCTTCTTATGTTTAACATAAGCTCAAGGCCACAATAAAACTTGTTTAAAAGAGGCATCCGTGCTGAATGCAGCTTGTAGGGGTGCAAAATCCCACCTCCTGTAATAAAAAGCTGGCTGGCTGGAGGTGAGCCTCTGCATCGCTTACAGTAAGGCCATATCTACACCCAGAAAAGATGGAGGTTGCCTGTTACTGATTTTGGTAACAAAGCTCACCAGCTGTTACAGGGCCAGGAGAGTATTTCTCTCCCTCAGGAGTGACATGCAGGAAGATTTGGAAGGTTTGTAGTGGCTGGGAGTATTTTAACCTAAGTTCTATGTAGCCCAAATTCAAGCCTGCCCAGATCCTGCAGAAAACTCAATCAGATTTCAATATTTTCGGATTGAGTCAGAGGTTTCCAACATGAGTGATGGAGACCTTAGTCAAAGTTAGGTTAATTCAGCTGAGAGTAGTCATTGGTAGTATCTTTCAGCAGGTGACAAAGTGACCCTTATTTGTTTTCAGTAGGATGAAACACTGATTATTCGAAGCCTTTGTTCCTTTACTGTTGGAAGTTTCAGAGGGTCAGAGTTTGCCCTAAAAACACTATCAATGCACCATTGTGTCCTTTCAAGTGTCCTGTTGAACATTTATAGGAGTCTTACTTCACTAACAAGCGTTAGATATGTATCTAGTATGTTAATGATTCCTGGCTCCGCATGTCTATCTTCTCTGACCCAAGTCACACACAAAAATGAATGACATGGTGTGTGCACAAATTACTGTCTACCCTGTGAGCAGTGGCTGGCTGAGTCTATGGATAAAACAGAAATAACGTTATGTGGGGACACCTGTCAATAGTTTCACTGTGCTGCTGGTCCAGAGGCACCAGACATTTGCATTTAGTGTCTGGTTCTCTTATCCTTACGAGGACCTTTGCAGCTGCTGGTGGTGCAATGGGTACAAGCCCTCCTTGAAGTCACTTTGGATAGGTCTACATGGCATACAGAGAGACTGCTTTATCTGTGCTTTGAATAAACCAAACACCAATCAGCCATGGACTCATGGACCTTAAGATGGAGTGCTGGGTAACAGTGCCAGTCCAGAATCTCCAGGCATCCGCTGGCCAGTAATCCTGAATGGGGTCATGTCTTGGCTCAACACATAGCTTGGGTGTTGCCTCACTCACCAAAAGTCCTAGCTGCTTTAAGAACAGTCTGCTTTTATTCTCACAACAGAAATCTGCCATCTAATTCCCTGTGAAATTGAAGCTGATACAGCACAGAGCAGCCTCTGACTCAAGTCTTAGTACACTGAGCTAGTGCTTTGACGCTTAGGTTTGGTTGGTGGTGATAAGGATCTGTGTGAAGGTTAAGGTTTTGCTTTTATCATGTAGTCCCTGCTACTGGAGAGGCAGCTTCTCTGCGATCATGACAACATCACAGTCTTAACTAAAGGCAGACAAGTAAGCAATGAGTAGTTGAGAAGCTACCTGAAGGGATATTATTTTTTAAATTCTGTTTGAATGTGCCCAAGCCAAGATTTGCTGTCTTGCTAAATGTCTTAGGAATTTTAATATTCTTCTTGACATGTGGGAGATCAGAGGTTAAAAAGTAGTATATTAAAGGCTTTTAGGTAGGAAATTCAGTCAATTACTTGCAGTTCCAAATTCATTTATTTAACATCAAAGGAACTTCATTAAAAAAAAAAAAATCATGGAACCAGCAATGGAAGAAAATGAAAGGATTGGGACATAAAATATACACTGATAGATCAACTGTCTATCACTGGATGATAAAGGCCTAAAAACATGCAGTAGCTATTTATATATAAAAAAAAAAAGACTGCAAAATGTTAAACATCAAAAACTTAAATCTGTCTGAAAAGTCATGCTGAAAAAAAAAAAAAGCCCACAAATAAAGAATTAGGAAGTTTGGATAGGTGTCACAATGTTGACATTGTCTGGTGTCTCCTAACTAAAACCAGTGGCAGAGTGTGTTGAGATAATCAAATGCTGGTATGTGTGCAAGAGCTGAATACAAAGCACGTTTCTGATCAGTAGGAATTTCTGAAATTTCAAAGCTCACTCAGGAGAAAGAGGAAAAAATAAATTCTGTGTGATGTCATAATAGTAAAAGAGATTGTTTTAATCAAAACGTGTTTTTTTCCTGATAATTGATTCTTATTTTTTTAACCTTTTTCATTATATGTTAATGAAAATTGATGAGGAAAAAATTGGAATTTTATGTTAGAAAAGAAGACTTTTCCTTCAAAGAACCAAAAAGAGGTATTTTGACAATTTGGAAGTTAAACTATCCTGAGACTTAGAAAATCCAACTCTTTTCTGTGAATCATTTCAGTTTTGACATATGGAACTTTGTAATGAAAAGTGCTTTTTAAAGTAAATGCTTTAATTAGTTTTACCTTTCTTTCCTTTCATGACAGTGTCTGGCTTATGACATTCTAACATAATAAGAATTCTCTTTAGATTCCTAAAGCATTATCTGAATCATTTTCCATATGTTAATTTGGTTTATGATAGATTACAATCAAACTTGCTAATTATATTTTTCCAGCATCATCAGATGTCTCAATGTTTGATCAAGAATGTAGTTTGACATAATCAGTTATGGGATGTACCTCAGCACTAATGTTAATGGATATTTTCTTTACATTATCTGACCCAAGACATTTATTATAGCTGATCAAAGGAGTTTTTTACCCTACCTGAAACTCCTAAAGATGCAGAAGCATTTGCTATAAATTCAGCCCTGATTATTGCAGAATTATTGAAATTTCAAGGAGATAAATATAAGAATCCTGAAAAACTTTCAGAGGGAAACAAAAATCATGAGAAGAAGCTTGAAGACAGGATTTTTGATGGCACTAGACTCCCATCATTGAGATTTTCAGAATATTGCAAGTCCGATGTAGGGATGAACAGACTTTTAGAAGCACCAGTATCTCCAGCTGAGAACAAAGAGATTTTTTTCCTAAATAGCAACACAACACGTTCAGTGCTGTGCTCAAATATATAAAAGTGAAAGCCTGTGTCACATCGATGATTTATAACAGAAGCAATGAAACATGTCATTAATATTTATAAAATGTAAGCATAGGAAAACCTTCCAAAAGATCCAGGTTAAAATGGTTCCGCTTTTCAATGTTAACACGGTAGCTTTTCCATCCAGAGATGTGTCACATGTAAAAATTCATAGTAATGTCATCTCAATGCTAAAGCATATTACTGCTGATGCATACAACTGTTAGAAAAATGCAAGTCTTATTGTGGAAGACTGTGTAATATAAAAAGGATGAAGACATTTGGCAAAACAGCTTCCTCTGGGGTGTTTTTTTTTCTCATACCTTGGAAATCTGTTTCATTTCCACACAAGGTTGCCCAAAGAGTAGCCCAACACACTTTCCTCACGCTTTCAGACTACAGAGGGTTGATCTTGAAGAAATTGAATCCTTCTCACTCCAGTGATGTGAATATTCATGGCACGGTTCAGTCTTGGTGTCGATGACATGGAAACAACTCTTGGTCTCAGCTGCAAGTCTCCCTGCTTTGGGCCACAATTACACGGTGTTGTCAGTCACTTCACACCCATATCTGTTGACATTAATTACAGATACCTCTTCTATGTGTAACTTCCCTAGGGTTTCTGTGTAACTACCCTAGGCTTTCTATATAACTAGGTGTAGAATTGCTCCCCTCCTATGTCACACGATACCTACAATGTTCCTTTGTAACAGGAGAGGACACCTGAAAAGTTGTACAGATCCCTGCTACAAACAGCTCTGAGTCCTAAACTTCTGTTTCACCAGCTCAAACACGTAGGAAAACTCCCAACAACTGTAACATTTATAGCTATACCAATAACAACTTTGGCAGTGAACTTCATGGGTGAGTGTGAAGCAAAAGATGTTATAGGAGGGAGAAGGTCATGAGGAATGAGATTTATGTATTTAAATACCTTAGGAACGAGTTCAGAAAGGTCTTTCCAATGATGTTTTTTCATTCCAGATGTTCAGTGCAGACATGCTCATACTTTGTAGGCAATTACTAGATAAGCTGTGGTAGGAAGTGGCAGAAGAACCTTCTGCAAGGGAACGGTGGCTCTCTATGAGAGGAAAAGAATTAAAGGACATGTCAAGTGCAGAAGTCTGCCGAGTAAAGTAAAAAGTGTGAGTTGACATTTCCCCTGGGATTCTGCACAGAACAGTCAGGACTTATCAGGCTACCCAAAACACTGCATTTCTCTTTACTTTTCCACCTACACAAGGGTGTTTCCATTGAGTTTGTCAGGATTTTGAAAATTGGGCAATATTAATCACAATTCTGGGAAAGCCTAAAGATGTGTGATTTCACAATGCTAGTGAAGGAATATAAAAACTACTTCAGACACGGACACAGTTTGAAAACACAGCAGAAGCCTCTGCAAATGCAGTCATTTTTCTGCCAGAACAATTACGGTGTAATCAGTTTCATTATAAATGAAACTGCAATTCCCACATTGCACATATGAAACAATTAGTGACTTTAATTTGCTTTCCTATAAGTGGAGGTTTGCTATAGCTGAGTTTGCTGTGAAAATAGTTAGGTAATTCAGTCATAACATTACCTGAATGTTTTCAAATTGCCTCTACACAAATGCTTTCTGAAACAAACCCCTTTTGCCTTTAAATCACTAAGAGCATAGCCTTGTGGAGAGGCACTTTATCCCTCTTTTTCCTTAAGAATATTTTGAATGTTCATATGGACCCCACTGATGCTCAGCCCAGGTCTTCAAACCATAGATTGCTAGGCTGACATGGATATATAATGCAAAAATCATCCAGCATTACCACGCAGTTTGCCCTTTTGCAGGGTCAAATGATGATTTGGATTATCAGAGTCTGTGTGTCAGTGTTACACTGCACCTTGGAGAAGTACCACTCGCAAACACTCCTACACAGACAGCTCATACCTTGGATATGACTGCAATGAGAATTAGCAAAGCTATAAGTTTGGGAGAGAAGGAATGGAGGCTGAGTGGGTCTTGGCTCTGTCTCCCCTACACAGCAGTCACTATGACTGAACTGCATGTGGGTTGTTGCAATTTTTAGATGTTATGAGACAATATTAATAAGATCTTTCTCCATGTCCCACTCCCCAACCAACTGAAGGAGCAAATGAGTAATTTTGACTCATTTGATATTTCTGAGGGATTAGGTTTCTTGGGAATATTTCTAAGTTGACGTTGGTCTCATCAGAGTCTTTTTCTCATCTCTGTGCCAAAGAGCCATAAGCAAGCCCCTGCTAGATGGACTACATGCTGTTGGCTACATACTGTTGACTTTGTACTTATAGGGTATTTGTCTTGTTCCTATATGGCAAGGCAGAGTGAGACAAAGAAATTTCAGGCTCAAAATTAAATGCAGTTATTTACTTGACCAGAGTAGATGGAAAACTTCCATTCCAGTTGATTGCTTTTTTAAATGAACATGGGGAAAATTGCTACAGTACAAGGAGTGTGAAGGCACTGACCTAGAACACACTGTGAAGAGAAATCAAGAGGGAGATGACAAGGAGTACTCCCCAAAGGGCAGCTGACTGGGGGGCAGCAAAAGCTGAGCATGGTAGTCACTGAATTTCATTAGGGCATTCCAATACAGTTTGTGCCTAATGGCTCCGTGGTATGAACGAAAGAGGCAATGGAGCTGAACCAACACCCTGGAAAGTGAGCAGATGCTAATACTAGTTGATCTGCAGACAAACAAAAAATCGCCCCAAAGTTGAAGGACAATGAGAGCTCACACCTAACTACTGTGACAATCAGTAGAAATTTTTCTGGCCTAGAGGGATGGTTGCTATAATTCGTTTCTCCACCTGCTAGTCAGA
This sequence comes from Chloroceryle amazona, assembly GCA_027560015.1. NCBI lineage: Eukaryota > Metazoa > Chordata > Aves > Coraciiformes > Cerylidae > Chloroceryle > Chloroceryle amazona. Next base: position 170,057 of record JANHFX010023845.1, read on the forward strand.
GGGAGCAGATTTCCACAGCATGACAACTCAAGCATGCATGCTGAGCCTGATGAGGAAAATGAACAGCATCTCCACCTAGGACCTGTGTATACCTGCCCATAAAGCTGACCTTGACGACACTGGCAGATGTCCTAGAGAAGCGTATGTCTTACTGACATTTCTTTTTTCTTTTTAACAAAATTCACACATTTAAATAAACCTGCAGTAGAAAGTTTAGACTAGCAAACCCAAGCAAAATGCCAGTGTCCTCCACAGAGCATGATTATTTTCAGCAATTACCAAATCAGAAATGATTCCATGTTTGAGATGAGTATGGAGACCAAGTCTTCTGCGAGTAACTAGATGTTATTATTTCAGCCCTGCCCTCTCAAAAAAAACCAGGACAGCTGCTAAGCACCCCCTATGCTCAAAACACCACAGATTTGCTTAAATCTGTCCCATCTTGGACCATCATCAATGTCTTTCTGCTCAGGAGCTGTATGGTTCATAAACCTCCATCCCTGCAAGTGTTATGACATGGCCCTATCCTGGTGCACATGAAGCAAAGTAAGTGTGAGTGAAATACAGTCACGATAGACCTTGATTTCAATACTTAATGCTTTTTTATTGATCATTTGCAAAAGCATTTTGTAGGGGTTTTACTTCCCTGCAGACCCTCTTCTACCTGACAAGCTCTATTTGTTGGCTGGGGTCACACACCCAGCAGCACTTTGTTAGCAGCTGGGAACACCCCGCTGATGTTGGACCACGTCACAGAAGTGCTGTGCAGAGCCAGGTGCCCGTGCTGGCCCCTGTGCTGTGGGTGAACAGGGGAGAGCTGCAGAGAGAGCGGGCACAGAGAGCTCATTTAGCTCTGGCACTGACTCTGGCAAGCTCTGCTGTGAAGGCACTGCTGGGGCTGAAGGGAGGTTTCTCTTTGTGAATGGATTCAAGGAATGAAAAAAGGAGCCAGGGAAAATTATGACATGATAAGGTTTCCATAAAATTCAATTTTTTTCCCCTGATGCTTTTTTTGCTCCCTATCTCTAAAAACCTTACAGATCAATCAAGATATAGTTAGGAAATCTAATTAAGTGCCTGAGGTAATAATGATGATCTTCCTCTATCCTGTTTTTTTTTTTTAGATTGGACTTTTCTGGGAAAACAGAGTCCTGGCACAAACAAAGCATCTCTGTCTATTCCAATGAAATTTTTCTTGCTTTAGAACCAGACCTCCTCTTTCTCTCTCTTTTGTGATTGTCAGTTTAATTTTATTTCATGGTTTCATGTATCTTTTTATTTTGATCCCTTCTCTAAGTAATACTCGAGGAAATGAGATGCCTGAAATAATCAAACAGCAAAAGTCAAGTATGCAAAAATTAAAACCAGATACCCACTTAGGCTCTTCAGCTAAACAAACTGATCTTGGTTATGGAAATTTTCACAGTTTGAATTCTGCTCAGGTCAGCAGCAAGCAAAGCTCATTATTTTCTGGTGATTGTTTTGTGGCCTACAGGATATAGATGGATGTTTTCTTCCTGTGGAATAGGCTTTATATCTCCAGTTCTCTGTAGGCTGGAAATGGGAACTACATGAGGCTGCACAGAAGGGGATTTCAGCTCACCTATGAAATATGGAAAAATTGCTTCCAGGTCTGGAAGGATTTCAGACTGTCGGACCTTCAAATCGATTCTGATATTGTGTATGAATAAAAACTGTTGCAAGCCATTTTTAAGAAGTTTGAACTGTTGGAAAGTGGCTAGATCTCCTTTTCTATTCAGGCAGCACAGGCTGTGAAGGCTGATCTAGTCGCTCAGATCAAGCGAAGGACAGGTTGAAGTGGGCTGTTGGCAAACAGCTCAGTGCCCCTGGCCATGCCATATTTCTGGCCAACACTCTTCAGAAGGATCTTCTCTCACAGCTGAGGAAAACCCCCTCCCCTCTTCTTTTCACCTTCCTACAATACCATGGGTGTTATGCTACTGCAGAAAAGTACCATAACTTTCACAGGATCCCATCGTGTTTTAGTTTTTCCCAAAATAAAACCAAGCTTGACCATCACAAGCTTGTCAGCACTGTGAAAAGCCCCTCAAAATATTCCCCAAAGGAGAGGGCTGAAACACAGAGTGGACATAGCCCTAGTTTTGAGTAATCTTCCACACTGGTAGCTAGAGGAACAATGAAGTAGGTGACAAGAACTGTCCTAAGGCAGATCTGAGTTGAAATCCATATGGAGACTCAACTAGTCTAATTTCTGGACATAGAGTGAGGACTGGAAAGGTCATCAAACACTCCTTCTTCTTTCTTCAGTTTTCATTCTTACTCTCTGAGCTGTTCCAGTGGTATTCCAGAAAGCAAGCTGTGTCCTTCTTCATTGTTGGATATCAGGGTAAAGTATCAGAGCCATAGTTGCTGGAAGCTATCCACCTTTCCCTGCCTACAAAGGAAGGGAGGGGAGGAGTACTCACTGACTGAACAGCTTCATAAGAACCGGTAACTGGGAAGAAAACAGAAATTATTGGTAACGTGTGGTTCGGACCCATGCCAGAGATGTAGGCAATTTTGAAAGCACAACAAAGGGAACCACACAAAGGGCTGTGATACTAAAAATGGAGACTTCCTATTGAACACCCTTCTTAGTCAGGGGGAGAAGACGATTCGGTCTGTTAAGGCTTTAGCTGAACAAACTCATCAGTATAACTGCTTCCCTGATACACCTGAACTGATTTACCACGTTACCTGTTATATTGTACTTGTAAGCATTTAAAGACAAGGCCAATTATTGGGATACCATGTTTGCAAAACGGACAGCAGCAGAAAAGTTCTTGTTCATGATTAGTCCCCTCTGTACACATTGATAATATCAGTTTATACTACTCCTTCCAGAAGATCTGCAATGAAAAAATTCCTGCTCTCCTACGGGGCTGCCTCCCAGGGATTCAAATACTACTGTGTGCTTTGCAGCTCTCCAAAATTTTACAGCTAGAATATCTGTGCATTTCTTTCCTGACTGCCCTAGTAAAAAACTTATTTTATCATTGGGTGAGTATATGACAGTTTAATGGAAACTACTAAAAGCTGTTGAAGCATGACGTACCTGTAGGACTTGTTTAAAGTGCTTGGTGCATCTGGCAAGCCACCAAGTTGATGAAAGCCCTTGGAGTTTAATGACTATCACAAAAAAGCACTGTTAAGGGGGTTGGCTTGGCTCAAGTTCTTATTTTCCTACTCAATTTTTATGCCTTTTGATTGCAGTTAAATTCAAGGAACATGGAGTTTTATGCTTATTTCAGTTTTAATTATGAAGCCATGCTTTTGGCATCATAATAAAGTGGAACGCTTCTTCTTAGGAAATTCTCTCTGGCTTTAAATCTTCGTCTACTGGTATAAAAAACAGATAAGTTGTGTCCCCTTTTTGCTCCCTTTTAAGACTTTTGATCTCCTCTGTTAGATATAAGCTCTACAACCATTAAGTCACACTTCTGATAACTGTGGTAAAAACGTTTGCAAATAAATCCTTTGAGGCCACAGAGCCAAGGGGATTTCAGCTGAGGTGGCTTTTTATCAAAATATGGATATCCTGGAGGTCAGGAGGGCTTTACGTGATGCAAGGACTTTGTCCTAACTCATTTCTCTCACAGCAATGCACCTGCCTCAAAAAACTACTCATACAGTACTTTAAAACTATCAAGCTACTTTAAAAACATTTGCAGTTTTTTTCTCTCTAATAGAAATATGATTAATTTAAATGCAAAGTCTGTCCAGATTCAAAGAGACCAACAGACAAATTACATAGCAAAAAAGGTCCAGAGGCCAAGATCCTGGCATATTCACAGGGGCTGCCACCACAATCAGCAAGCATATAGGGTGACAGAAGGCTGGAAGAAGAACAGCATTTCAGTGAGCACTCTGGAAATGTTATGGAGGACGTAGAGGCAACAAAAATGCTTTTGTGAAAGAGAAGATAGTGCTGAGCCCTCAGGAGAAATATCTGAGGCTGAGAGACAGATCAAAGCTGTGGCTGAATAGATCAAAGATCTCCAAAATAAATGTACGTGCACAGTAAGCTGCCTAGTTTGCCTGAGTGAAAGCAATTTCCTAACAATAGCTTCTTTGCATATCAGATGAGGCAACAAAGCATGTGGTGTTCAGAATAAAGTACTGGGAGATGCCACCAGTAACAATTGGACACTCACCAATATCTACTTCTGTATCTATAAGCACCAGAATAAAGGTCTGATGCAGCTTGAAAGAGCAGGAGAGGATTAATGAGAGATTTTTCCCAAATGGAGCTAGTGGCTGAGGGATCAGCTACAGGGTGGAGGCCCTGGGCAGTGCTCAGTTCAGGAAGGCCTGGCTGAGGTATGTTGAGAATTCTGGATTTTCTGAAAATCCCTTCAATGTGCCTCTAGCTGAGCAGTCTGAATCACTGGTCAGTTTTCAGAGGCTTCACTGAAATGCTCATTGGTGATATGACAGAACAACAGAGTGTGAAATTCCTGTTCTCCTTGCTCCAGTGACAATTAGTGATACAAAGTGGAAAAATTCTGATGAGATAGTGTCTCTTCAGCCCACTGCTTCAGACAGTCCTGTAAGAACACCTAAACCCAAAATTATGTCTTTTGTGCTGCTTGGACCTTGAACTTGTTACTTCCTAAGGGAATATTTCAATGTCTGGCTCAGGATGGGGCTGTACAGTTTTTGCCAGAATTTTCATCCTGGGCCCAAGAAATATTCTCAAAGTGTTATTGTAACTGCTGCAATTAAAGACATAGAAGAAAGAGAGGAAAAGGATGGGGAGGAAAGGAGAGAAGAGAAGGAGAAAGAAGGAGAAAGAAGAAGGAGGAAAGGAGAGGAGAGGAGAGGAGAGGAGAGGAGAGGAGAGGAGAGGAGAGGAGAGGAGAGGAGAGGAGAGGAGA